>OX419341.1:367500-417500 GCA_948470475.1 Galaxea fascicularis | reverse complement strand
AATAAATCCTTCACAAAGTGCAGGTGAGGTCTTGTTAGTTAAACATTTAAAACAGACAGTAAATCATAATGTTGCACCTTTTACCAGTGAAAGCTCCTAGACTTATATTAAAGGACCATTGACAAGGTTAAAGGTGCAGTGAAAGGGAAAAATGGAGATAGTGATAAGCATGTAGCCCTTAGTTTGGTTATTGTTGAGGAGGTTATCAGGGATGTGGAACCATAGAGGACATGTAGTGACAGTGATATAGTTACATAACTACATTGTTTGGAAGACCCTGCTAAAGGGGAAACTACTGGGTTATGGTTTAAGCCAAACGATAACCCAGTAGACAGCTGCGAGTGCAAATGCTTCAAAAGTTTAGGTTGTTCTTCAACATCTCTTCAAGAAGTTGTCAACAGATTTTTTTAATTTTTTTTTTTGGTTTTGCAGGAAATGTGTTTTTAAAGCATGGATCAGAGCTGAGGCTGATACCAAGAGACAGGGTTGGGACCTGGCTTATAACAAAAAAGACAAACTGAATAAAATCTTGTTAATAAGTGGAATTAAATAATCATTTTATCTGACAATCATTAAGGATTATGCTTACAGACACCTTGCTGAAACATTCAGAGTAGTGCTGAAGATTGCTCCTGGTTTTAAGAACATTCATCATTGTCTTTTGAACATATGGATCAACTCTTACCCACATAACCACATACAGGTATATAGAACAAATCTACTTTGCATGTTTTTCATCCTAAACATCTAAGCAGTAGTCATATGTACCAGCTGGCTGCTGTATTCATAGTGAGTAGCTGTTCATATTTTATGTGTATGTCTGTGTTGTTCATAGTACAGCTTTGCCTGTTGGTCATAATTTCAGACTCTTTCTTGCTACAAAAGCAACTGATTACCACATCATGGCATTGTTTGTAGCAGTATTGCACAAAAGGCAAGAATGCAGCACTTTGCAACTGTTAATAGTGGTCATGGTGTAATGTGCTTGTGAGAAAGGTGATATGCTAGTTGCATTATAACGATGAATCAGAATTTCAGCTGTTAAGCCCACACTTTGTATAAAGCCATGGCGACACAAGTGATTTTTTGCTTGCCATGCTGGTGCAGTTTTTTCTAAATTTGTTGCATCGCCAGCGTGTGGTGTATATCACATGTGTAGCCACCCTTGTGCAAGTGCTGTGATGGTGACAGCTAAAAAAAATGTGAGAAATTCAATGAGTTGAACTTTTCACAACAAAATCAGACTTTCTCACTTGTGTAGCCAACCCTGTGTGCCAGTGATGCGACAATTTTCAGAAAAATTTACATCACCATCGCAAGCAAAAAAATCGCTTTTGTAGCTGTGGCTTAAGTACCTAGATAAATGACTTATCTCACCAGGGGGTCCCTGAAGCTCTGGTTAGAGCACCCAACCTATATTACAGGCCATAGGTTTGATTCCTGCTTGGGACTCTGATTTTTTTTCAGTTGTTCCTTTGCCCATTCCCAAACTGTCAACTAGCATATCAATGTAGCACTTTGTTTCCCATACTTCCTCAATTTGTAGGAGAACACCAATAAAGACTGGGGTCAGCCCAAGTGGTTTGGTTAAGTCTGCGTAGCCATTACCCCAGAGATGTTTGCATTGATTATCTTGCCGTCTTGTATCTTTGCCCTTATCTTGTCCAATCCAGCCTGTACTGTGCTGGGGAGATGAGTGTCTTTGTTTATGTGGATAACCCTAAGTCACAAATAACCCGCCACAGTGGTGTTCCCCCAACTGAACCATCTTGTTGTCTCCGTATATAGATTGTTTTCACATGACATAACAGCTATATTTGTGTGCTAACCCTCAGAAAATTAAACCCTATTTTTATACCAATACTTTCTTTTGTTTCATTGAACCAATGGCCACTGGTCATGTGAGTGAAAACGATCTTTATCTTGAGCATGTTAGTGTTTTGAATGACATTCAGGCTGGTTGCTATTGATAAAGTTGCAAAATAATGACAATAATGAGCAATTCCACCCTTTATAAATCTTCCCAGGTGCTATACAGTTCAATACCACTACTTATAAACAAAACAATATCCAAAAGAAGTACAAAATTAATTTAGTTTTTACTAACACTTAGGTGATCTTGTTTTTTTGACAGTACAATGCTGAAGAACTCAAAACTTTTCTTTGGGGTTTATTTTCAGGTTTGTCTATCGATTAAAAACATTAAAAATGTGTAATGAAGCAATTCCAAAGTTGGATTCAATCTTGCCTATTGGGATTTGGAATTGTCAACGTACCGGTAAAATGCAGTGAGATTGTTTTGCTTTTTTAAAAATATACCAGCAGTTCATTTTTGTCTAATATTTAAATTCACACTAAAACCCAAACAAATGTTTCACCTTGTTCTTGAGAATAAGGGCATGAATTAAATTTGAAATTTCTTCATGAAACAAACCTTTCCCAATAAATTAATAAGGACTCTTTAATTCTAAATGCAGGAAAGTGAAATTCTAAACTGATTACGTTCTCTGTTATTATCTATACATCAATGAACATCCACTGAATATAATTTTACTCCATGGAACGTATGTGTATCCAATCCCAATGGCATCAGTCATCCTGGAAACAAGCAAAACAAATCCCCATTTACACTGTTATTTTAACTGGCAGGCCACAGCATTGCTGCCCTATGGCGACTTTAAAAGTGTGTTTTATATTCTTCCTTTGTCAACTGATGCTAGGCTTTGCAAGTGAACAGACTTAATTTACGTTTCAATACACTTTGTCCTTCATGAGACTCTGTCAACTTAAAATGGTTATACCCTTAGCTCCTCAAATAACTAATAAAAATAAACTTTTTTAAACTAAAAGCTAAATAATGATCATAGATTAACTGGTATGAACAGGCAACCAGTGTTATAAATCTATACACAATTGTATGTTAAAAAACTAGCAAACTAATATCAAGTTTCATTATTGACTACTTACATCCTATCCTAAATAACAGCTTTGAATAAAAAATATTAAAATGCATGGTCAATTTCAGTAGCCATGATTGTAGCTAAAATCTTTTTTTGCAACAGGATACAATAAAGTCCAAATAAGTGTATGAGAATGTTGTTGCATTAAAATATTATCTAACCACAAAGAAAGTTTTTATCTTGCATACCCACTCATCATCATCTACCCCTTCTTGCAAATCTTGAGGAAGAGGTTCATCATCATAATTCCTTAATTTTTCAACCATGGAGTTTAACAGCTGAAAACCAACAAAACCGCCACAATTAAAACCAAATAAAGCCAGTCCTACAGCTCAATTTAAATCCAGTTCCTTTTGAAGTTGCTTGTACAGAGCTTGCAAACATAAGAGATATGGACTCCACTAATTAATTTTAGGTCTTGAGTTAAGGTCTATCCACAATCAATCAATCAATCAATCAAAGGAATGGAAACATTTACATCTTCCTTCTGCTGTTCAGTAGTTTTGACTTCTTCCAGCTCATATCTGCTGTCATACTTCCTAGCAATTGGTGCTGCCTTGGGTGCCTCACTCACTGCAGTTAGGAAACAAAATAACAATGACTTTTATGTATAAAATTTGCAAATCAAATGGAATTCATGAATGATTGCTTGATTGGTAAATGGAGAATATATAATAATTGCAGAGGAACTTATAGCTCCTATTTTTATCAAGTAGCCAGTTGCCAGTGAAGTCCAGAGTTGATGGTATCAGACAGAATACCTGGAAGCACAAAATCAACTGTAAAACCCTTGCACTATGTAAGCGGAAGCTGTTGCTAAAAACACTTAGCTTTATAAGTTACACAACACCCTTTTGGGTACTTCTCCTCCACTCCACGGACACCCAAGGAGGAGGGGGGGGGGGGGGTTGGATACTGTTCAGCACTTCTAGAGTATACACCCATTTCTCCAATACCATTATTTTTTTCTTTTCAGACCACATTAAAGACCATAGCATGTTTTCAGTCTTACATCAGAGGGACTTTAAATAATAATTATTGTCCCTTCTGAGAAGGTTCTGAACTCTAGAATCCAGAGTATATGGTTGTTTTCGGACTTCAGTCAAACCACAGTGAGATCTGTACAAATTTCCAGACTGAAAAAGTAAAATATAGCCTCTGTTTGAGTCAAGTAATTGTATTTTTAGAAAATTTTGCTTCAAGCTCTACTGAGGCTGAAGGGATAGTACTTGCAAATTTAGATATACAAATAAAGTTTCACTCATTTGACTTACATGATTTCATGACTGCTGGCTTGAGAGACAACTTCCTCTGTGTTCCATTTTCACCAGTAAACCACTGATTACTACTCAATGCAGGCTCCCACCATATTCTTGTGTCAGGAAAGAGGTCATCTTGAAAATATTCCATCTATGTAAACAATAATTGGAGATTCACTTCAATTTTTAGCGGAATTCAGCACAGACCACTGAGTCACCATAAAGGGACTTAACTAACTAAATTAAATAATATATTAAGAGGATCCCAGAATTAATAAATTATTGTTGACAAGATACATTTAAATATCATCGAAAGTCTTCAGGAACAGCTCACAATTTTTAGTAAAGCTCTTTTAATCAACGAACTGACTGTAGTGTCCTGGTTATGAGTCTATGGGTGCTTAACGGCATAAAAAGAAGCAAAATTAGCAGGTATTTTTATCATCATAGTTAACACTAAAAAGTGCACAACATAAACCTTCCTTTAAGAGGCCTTTAATTTGTTGCTTACTGAAATTTAAAAAAAAGTCATAACATTTTTTCCACTTGGGTACAAAGGATACTGACCTTCACACGAGGAACTTTGAAGGTAATCAAATCTATTGACATTTTGTTTAGTTTGACAGCTCTTGCAAACTCCACTTCCTTCACATTACACACAGTTTTTGGCAGGAAACCCACAGCCTGCAGGAAATACAAACATGTATATACGATGTAACCTTCACACCATTGTCAGCTAGTGAACACAAACCATGAAAAAAAAGCTAGCGATTTTACTGCCAGCACATTTTCAACTGAATTTACTTTTCCAGAAAATGTCCACAGCCCTCCCAAACAAGTCAAACTAAACTTAATATCACACAAATTGTGAAGGCATTGAAAAAATGACATGGTCACACTACAGACTTACCTAAGTTACACAGATTTACACAGGGCATACTAACAAAAAAAAATTCCCAACATCAAAAATTCACTTTAGGTTTCATTTCACACAAGCATAAAAAAGCTGTTGTTATCCAAGGTTTGGTTTGGCCAGTTAATGGAGGAAAAGGGTGGTCGCTCTTGGTTAGCTTGTCTTGGGCTAAGAGTTATATATAAATAGTCACAGTAATAAACTGGGTTGACTCATCTTGGGGATACAAGTTGTTTCTCTAAACATTACCTTAAACTGAAGTGCAATTTTAAATTCCAAAGAAAAAAAGATAGTAACAATCCTGCCCTGAGCTGCCACATCATCTTTGTACTTAGGAGCAGCAATATTAACTTACAAGGTTAGCTTGGTATTTGAATTTTCCCCACGCTATTGCTTTAGAGTTAAGCCATCAACGGAAACTATTGTTCTTGAGACACATTCAAGCTCAAGACAATAAAATTTGCCTGAGGTAAATTACCTGTCTTCACCATCTTGTTCCACTGACTCAGTTGCAGGCACACAGCCACACCCTTTACAACAACCATCATCATTTTATTACTAAAACAGACTAAAATCAGTCTAACTTAAAAACATCCAGTTACCCAAGGTGAGCTGTCAACAAGTCAAGTTTCCTTACTGCTAAAAAGCCACCACAGCTAATAACATACATGTGTATTAATTTTCAGCATAAACAAGTTTGCTACCTGGTATGGTTCTTTACTCCTGTAGTGTGACAGTTCAAATATATGAGGTGCCTCCTCACTGATTTCAAAGGCAAAAATTGTTGTTTCACCCTAAAATAGCCACATGTTAAATAATCAGTGTCTTGGAGAGAGATGAATCAGGATAATAACAAACTAAAGTAGAGCTCCCCCCTCAAAACTGTCAACCAACAGGTCTATGGAGCAGGTGTTCTTCAATTTTTCCATTCAAGGAACATTTACTGATAAAGACATTGAGTATAGTTGCCTTAATATACAACATTACTACAAGCTGTCATCTCATTCTTTAGTATGTACTTCTTTAAGTAACTGAGGGTGAATTTCTGTCACACAAATTATGATGGTTTAAGATCTAGAGCCAAACCTTTGCCCCAAAGTGGGAATTTTAATCCTGGTAATTATTCCTCTTGTTGAAAGCAACATCATCTGCAATACATACCTTACCAGAGAGAAATAAGACAGCAGAATCTTCATCGTAGAATGGTATTAGCGTGGAAGGGTCTACAGTAGTTTCCACTGTTGACAAGGCTTTGAACAGGTTACGACTATCATAAACACTGATTGTCCGAGTGCTCATGCTGCAAAAAACAAAAACTGTTTCACTTGTAGGCTCAATTTCCACCACCCTTTCAAATCTAGTCTTGAAGACTTAAGATTTATAATACTTTGCCACAATATAGATACAAAACAAAGCAAAAAGATTGCAGCATCAGTAGCAGGGGGAAAACTTAATTCCCACTCTGGGGCTACTCTCCTTTCATTACAATTTATAAAATAAAATTTATGGAAACAAATTTACAAGATAGTGTTAATAAGGTGAAGAAAAATAAAAATGAACTGCTACTTGGCGAGCACAACTTGAAAGAGCAGATTTAAAGGAATTAATGCTGGATTTGTAACACATGACATGAGAGGGGAAATAATTCCACTCATTATCAAAAAGGAGTTCTTAAAATAATAAATGCAAAAGCCACAGGAACAGTGGCTGGTAATTAAACCTATATTTTTACTTGTGAAATACATGAATGGTTACCCATAAAGTTATGATCAAAAAACAGATAGAACTTATTAAATCAAAAGAAAAAATATTAGCTTTAAAATGATGACAGCCTTATTTGGATACTAATAATTCTTTTTTTTTCTGTTGCCAAAATTATTTATCCTCCAGAATGGGCTTATGATAACAAAGATGCCATTCACTGCAAGTACATTTTGATTTAAGTCCAGGCTTATTAGTATTCAGTGGCTACAATAAAAGAAGGCAACTGCAGTGATGATAGCCCCACTTAATGCTTATACGTGTGGTTTTAAAGGTGACATGCACAAAAAAAAAGTAACTTGACTGATATACTGTTTGTTCCCTGTTCCACTACTGATTAATGTACTACATAGTTTTACAGTGACCCTCAACACTTTGTTTCCACACTTGAACTGGGAGATTTTGACCAGAATGTAATTTCTGCTGGGTTATCTTATTTAAGAGTTGACAAACATAAATAGGTAACATAATTTATCATGAATCACCTGCCAAATCCAGTGACAATCAACCAATCACCACTGGGACCTCCCCAAACAACACGTGCACCACGGCTGCCAACAGGTCCAGGGCCAGTCTAAACAACATGATATCATTTGAATACTAACAGTCAAACAGATCAAAAGCATGACATAAGATTTCACGACAATGAGAGCAATTGCAAAGCTTGCAAGGTGTGTAAAATGAAAATTTAGTGATTCACATACAAATAAAATGTGACTATTTTGCCGATGGCTGAGTTTGCATTGAAATTAATGTTGTTGAGATTACAATTACAAGATAATTTGTACCAGTTGTAAACATGCCATGCCTATATAACGAGATTGAGTAATGGGAACTATTATCTACATGCAAAACAGAGAAACAATAGGAATATGCTTACTGGAACCAAAAGATTACAAAGTTGCAAAAAGCTATAATTATTATTTACCTGTAGAGCAGATGTTTTTGATCTTGGCTCAAATACTCTGACTTTGTTGTCTCTCGAAACCGTGGCCAGTTGGGTTCCATCAGATTTCCAGCTCAAGCTAAACACCTGCCATCACAGGGTGAGACGAAAATGAAAAGATAAGGTTGCCCTTTGGGCAAGCTGTTACTTGAGAGTACTAGCCCAAAGGTCTGAGGATCTAACCTGAAATTGAATTGTTTATAAAGGAGGAACCAATGGTGGTGCTTGCCTGTCGGGCAAGCTGCGATAAGAAAACGCTAACCCGCTAGCCCTGGGCTATTGGACAGCACTTTTGTCATGCCCTACATCAAAATATTTTGCTACAGGTGTATGTAATTTGACAGCTTTTTATTACTCAAGAAATTCAGAATTAGGAGGCCTACCCCTGACTCTCTCGTGCCTTGTATATGTTATTACCATTTTCCAATACCAATGATAAGTTATCCTGCTAATATCTCTAGAACCACTATGTTTTATCCTCTTCAAGAACCTCAGTTCACAAACTCAAGTAAGAAATAAAATAAAAAAAACACCACACTGCATAGTTCACCTAACCTGCTGTGTGTGATCTGTGAGAGTTATCACATCTTTAGCTTTGTTGATGTCCCATATTTTAACTGTTAAATCCAAAGCTGATGATGCAAGCACTCCACTGGCTAATGGATGGTACTTCACTATGTGGGGTTTATCTTCATGACCTAAAACATGATTATTATACTACAGCCAAATACAATTATATGAAGTAGAACAAAGTTCAAGGAGATACATATAATGAGTATTATTGTACATTGAACTTGCTATCTCTTTTCTGATTGGCCAAAAGCGTACAGTGCATTTTCGAAATCAGCGCTTGTGACATCATACCTGCAGATTATACAATAATAATGTCATGTATGGCGGTGGTGCATGATTTCCAAGGATAATCACGTCAAGTTTGTGTGGCTTGCAGTCGCAAAACAATGTCCAGGTTTGCAAGTGAATGTTTACTGTTACGACATCTCTTTTTTTGTTCAATGTATAATAAAACAATTATTATTAGATTCGATTTTTGTGATAACCATAATAATCAAGGTCTCAGTAATTATTCTGGATATCACAAAAACCTCATCCAATAATAATATTGTTTAGAAGGAATAAAAATTACCAAAAGAACATATATGAATACCAAAAACACTCACATGATGATGCTGTATGTTTTACTATTTGACTAAATCATAGTAATTTTATTACAGTTGAATATATACTGTATGGGTAAGAGATTATGTACTCAGTATTTGCAAATAAACATGTTTTTTAGCAAGCCAGTTTTGATGATGAGCTACCATAAAATAATAAGACAATCGCTGAAAATGTTCTACACTGAATTTCCAGGATTAACCTGGACATTAACTAGTCCTGCCTTACCTGAAGGCAAGGTTTGAACAGGATATTGTCTAAGGTTTCGCACCTGTTATGTCAATTTGTTGCTTTGTGGGTAAAATCAACACAAAATACTGTATGAAGATGATCTGAAATTGCAAGGTTTAACAAACAGGAGTGGGCTGGCAAATGTAGCTGATGTGACAGGTCCTGAAATATGGCCTGTTACTTTCGTGCTCAATGCTTACCTTTTAAGACGACAGATGGCGTATTGATGGTTTCAGTTAGGCCACCTTTAGGGATCTCCCATATACTGACAAAGCCACTTTCACAAGCTAAAAATATACAATTCATAGCCAAGATGAACAGCAAGTAACAGCAATCAGCTCTAACTCACAATCGACGCAGGCTACAACATGCCTCATCTAGTGCTGTGTGGGTCTGCTTGAGTGAAATGAAGTTTCTTGTCATTAGTTAGTCATTGGAAAGGGAACCATCTGATTGACCAGTCTAAACATGATGATAAGCCACATATATATTGCTGACTACACAACACTAACCAGCTGCAAGTTTCTGTTTGTTGAATGGATCCATAGCAAAATCCATAATGCCACTCCCACACTGGATAGTAGGCAGTCCCGAGTCAGGTAATCTACATGGTTTGGTGAGCTGTAAAAAGATTTATGTGCAAGGCACAATATCACTAACAACATTGAACGTTGGTCTTTACCATAAAGAGCAAGCAATGAAAGTGAAAGCTGTACTCCTGCCACACGAAGCATAAGCTCAGTTTCTGGATGAGGAAGAATCTGAGTTTACCATTTGATAGGAATTGCAGTCCAACCCATTGTACCCAGCACAAACTGAACAGGAATGTTAAAACTCTGCAGGCTTGGGTGGGATATCAGTCCATCACAGGTTTACTTCCAACATTTAATTGCAAGCACTGCAGTTTATGGGAACCTAGATTTTATTTTTACGAAGATTACTGATAAGAGACAAAAACGAAAAATGGGGGGACAGAAGTTTGTTAGCTGCTTGAGTTGGTTTTAAAAACAAAATCATGACCTTCACATATGAAGAGCAACTTCTACCCAACAAGTGGATTAGCAACAACTTACGGGAACAACAGCTATCTGTCCCCCTGGTCCTGACAACGGAAATGCCACAAACTCCTGATTCACTTGAAATCCATCACTGTCTCCCGGCAATGAAATACTCAAGTTACGCACATTCTCAATATTGTTACTTTTGTGCATGGGTGTGCCGTAGAGGTGTCTGAACTTAGACACGCGCACACCTGTAAAGACCTTTGTAGGTCTTGCTGGTGTTTCTGTGGAAGGTTCACTGGCTGGAGGTGGTTGCTGACTGGATTTTGCTGCATCTTGTTTCTGTGGATGACCTTGAAGTTCTGTTTCTGACTAATTAAAATAAACATACCCTCAGACATATCAGTACAGATCATATTATATTTCATACCTTTCCAACAATGGATGTATTATGTAAATAATATTTTAGATTATCAGTGAATTAATAAATTATAAGGCTTCTTCAAGGGCTCCTTTGTTTTAGCCCCCCCTCCCCCCTCCCTTCCCCCCTCAATCCTTCCAATCTCATCTATGGTTATTATAATTTGTTATTATTATTATTATTATTATTATTATTATTATTAATGAATGGAAACCTTTTTTTTAGATGCAGTGGTTTTCTCAGTCTCTGCAACAGGTTTTGGCTTCAGAGTGGTGTTCTCTGGCTTTGTATCCTTAGTTCTCTCTTGCACCTGTCGCTTGGATGGATCCAGAGAAACTCTCTTCATCTGGGGTTAAAAATGCAGTCATACATAATTAAGCACCAAAGTAATGAGAACAAACTAAGGGAACAAACACCAAAGAAAAGTAGCCCTGACATTTTCTCCCAAGTTCTTATAACCTACATGTAATAATAATAAGACTTGGTGTTGCATGGAAAGAAACAGGGTTGTCTATACAATTTGATGTAGGTGGCAAAATTGGAACTGGTAAGTGGATTGAAGATAATTGGGGTGAACCTGCACCTTTTGTATAAGCTCACAGGATTGATTGAAAAACAAAAAGACAAACAAACAAAACACTGGAACCACACTAAAACAATAGAGCTGCACACCATGAAGATCCCATGATCCAAAGAGGTTCAACCCTTACCCTTATGATTGAATGCATAATTTTGGTTCATCATCAAGTCAATTCCCTTTCCCACTGGTCAAAGACATGGACTCACAAGTCATTGTTTTCCTATGTGGTGGTTGTACTTACAGGGACATTAGATCCACTGAACCACTCCTGTGCTGTCATGGATGCTTCTCTTCCCACAGTTTCAGGAAACAAGTCTCCATGGAAATCCCTGTAGGACTTGAAAAAATGAAAGCACTTTATATCCTACCATTGTTTTGTACCACTGATTCAATAAAGTGCCTCCACTGTTTAGATGTAAATATTAATAATGCAGAGTGACCATTTGCTACACTACAATGCAGTGAAATTCAATAAAATATAATGCCTGAAGGATTAATGACCTGACCATTACACCACCACAGAATAGTACACTTATTGATGTGCTATTTTGTTCACTTATTACCCTGCGAGGTACACAGTAACTGAGTGGTACAACTGATGATTTTGTGAGTTGAAGAAGCCGCACCACCTCACAGGACATCACATCCAAGGCAAGTTTAGGAACAATACCCATTCCTTTGTGCTGTTCATCCAACATCTGTGATGAAACTAGAGAACAACAAAACCTATTAACCCTGATTGAGAACATTGTGTTATTTAGTAATTCATCATTTCTACACATTATTTAGATTTCCTCAATACAGATATTTATACTGACCTGGAGTGACCACAGATGTGGCATCATCAGAGACTTCTAGGTATTGAATGAAAGAGTTGCCCTGGTAAATAGAAACAGGAATTTAAAAGAATGTTTAATGACCAGCTATCATTCCCTAATTTTGTCCTTTCAGTTCCACTAGGTAACTTCATTATCTACAATGTCAATCTGGTATGTGTAGGTAATAGAGCAAAAGAAAAAGGGAGATGTTATGGATGCAAATGACAATAAATTGCCAGCGTTACCAAGTTACAGAAATGGGTTGTCCTTTGCAAATGCTTACATCTATCCCACCAGTATGTTGAGAAATCAATAAGCCTTTGATTATACATGAAGGTCACCAGAAACATGCATTCCATTCTCACTATAACACTTGGGAATAGGAACACTGTATGTAGAAATTCAAAAATTCAATGTACCAGCCAAATATAAAATGCATAAGGTCAAGAATAACTCGATTTGAACTTAGTAGACCCTTAAAATTGCTTTTGTATTTAAAAAAATATATTTTAAAGTAGTATATACCTTCCCCGCTAAAAACAACATGTTGGTGTCTGGATCAAAAAATGGCATCAGTATTCTGCATTTAAAAGTGAATATGATATTATTTTGCACCATAGTGACAAGATTACAGATCAGTGCAAGTGTGGTAAATGATATATGAGAGCACTTATGGTAAAGAAAGAGACATGTAGTCAGAATGTGAACACCATAGTTTCAAAATGTACAGGCAATGTTTTTACAGGCTGTATACGCCATCCTTTAATCACAAGGTCACATTATCAAAACCACTATACAATGCCATAGTAAAACACCTGATACCCAGTACTGCATCTTAGTACACATTGTATACTTACCCTCCAGATTCACCAAAACTCAGTGTCTGTATTGGTTTATTCATATTGTTTGAATCCCAAACAACAACTTCACGTTGGTGAGTCTGAAAATGATGTAAATTCACCATCACGCATGGTCCCTTAACTACTTCACTCAGGTACTATATGGTGTTGGTTAAATGTATTTCTGCCTTTTTGGTCTTATTTTTTCAGTGAAGTTTGGTTTTATTTTTCTTGGTTTTAGATTATGGTTATAAACCTCAGACAAAAAAAAAATAACATCAAAGCCAGTTCCAAACTAAAAGCTAAGACATAACACGAACTTTTTTCTTGTCAGTTTGGTCACTAGACATTAAATAACTGTTGGCTATCTTAATAGATGAAACGTCTCAGAGAATCAGTTGTACTCTGAAAAGAAGTGGCATTTTTTTGTATGTTTAAATTCTACCTTTCCAAAAACAACTGGCTGCAAAAAGTTGTCTCTTATCTTCAACACAAAAAAAAACTATCAAAGTTCATTGCCTTGTATTTAACTACTGCAACAGGAATATTGATTTCTTACAGTTGGGCAGCCTCTGAGATGTTTATTAAGACAAACACAGTTGAGCGCACATAAAGGAATTGTATTAGGTAATTTATTATGCTAGTAGATCACTAACAATTTTAATACCTAACCACTTGTATGTTAAGGAACCCATACATTTTCATACTGCACACATAGACATTACTCAGAAATTTAGGATCCAGAATGGACGATTTTTTTCTTACCAAACTAAAGCCACAACCAAGAATTTTGTCACTGTTTCCCAACCAAAGTATTCTGGAGTCCTTAATTCCAGCAAAACCATTACACTCCTGCAACATATTACAACAACAATAACTCTTAGCAAATAATGAGTTTGTGTGGTGTTTAGGAAAACAGAAATGAATGTAAATGAAACAGTCCATTTTAAAGAACACTGACCATCAAAATATCTTTTCTTGACTTTCTCTGATATCACGTTGATAAAAATTCCATCCTACTTGCCAAGGTTACTCCTTTTCCGATAAAGATTATCAAAGTTCTAACAAAAGTAGCAATTTATCAAAATTATAATAATTAAAATTATTGTATTACCGCAACAACGGAAGAGCTACGAGGATCTAATAATCGTATCTTCTTATCCTGAAAGAATAATGAAAATAAAGTAATACTGAACTATATGCTCTTGTTGTGTTTTGTAAATACAGCACACCTTTCAAATAACTGGCAGGTCTACAGCTATTGTGAACAGCCAGTATTATACAATGGAGTTATTCTTGCATCTGGCATAATACCATAATATGGTTATGGTTGTGGTTAGAGTTAGGGTTAGAACCAGGGACAGGAAAATGAAGAATTTTGCTTCAAGTGCTTATTATCAGACTACACTTTTTAACCTTTTTTCACAATACAAAGGTGCTTATATAATCTTTCTAAATCATCTATAATTAAGGCAGATACTACATACGACATCGATTTTATTTAAACAAACTCTTTATTATAAGCAGTGGTAGTTTTTGTTGCAATGTTTATCTGTATTATTGCAGTACTTATCTCTTTGACACAGCAATTTCAGCCAACTAAATTTTACTGTTTGTGTCAAGGCCTCTATGCAAGATATTAACTTTAAGATAAAAGGAAGAATCACTAACCTTACTTGATGTTACTAACAAGGAACCATCTCCTTTCCAACAAAAGCTTTGCACTACATCATTGTGATTTGCAATGTCTACAAAATATAATCATTATAGTACAGCTTAGTTTAACTTTAAAAGTTATGCTCATTGTCGGTGCATTATTGGCAATCAACACTCACTATATTTTTGCTGCTGCTTCTGTACATCCCAAATGGTGATGGACTTGCCACATGAACTACCAAGTACCTGCAATTTAAGATTATTTCAAATGAAGCGAGAAAATACTGGTACTAAATTCCTATAATTATGTTGATTCAGCAAAGACCAATAGGTTCTGTCATTTGTGTTTGGTCAGGCAAGATCAGAAACCATTGAGACACCCCTTATAATGATTCACTTCAAATATCCTCACAAGATGTTTCCTAATAATCATAAATAATCAGTTTTTACCCTGCACAATAAGAAGTGATTAATCGTTAGACTACTGCACAAGCTGTACCACTTGCATACCCAATTCATATTGTTGGTAGGCCTGCTGTAATTGGTCAGCAGTGTTGTGCATGTGAGTGAGTGTATGTGTGTAATCTGTGTGATGTGTGTTGAAAGCATGGCCGACAGCCTGGATAAAGTGTGCTCGTTGTGTTAGCCCAGTTGTTCCTGTTTGTGCCTGTACCTGCCGGTCACCAATATCAGGTACCAATAACGTTATGACAAGACCATTTGTTACCTCACTTGCTGAGGGATGGAAGAGGACATTCTCGACACGACCCTGAAACCCAAAAGACAGGACATGTATATGGGCAGTTCAATTTGTCAGTTCGTTACAAACAAAGATACATTTTTAACTTTCCCTTGATGCTAATAATAATAATAATAATAATAATAATAATTACCCCAAAGAGATTCCTCTCAGTTCCAACAAATGGGTATTCAGTGATATAGGTGAAGGGGAGCAAAAAATGAGACTACATTTTAGCCAGTTAAGTTGAGTAAGGGCCTCTCCAGAAAAAACAAAAATATGTCTCATAAAAATAATGTCCTAAATGAAACCCAAAAACGTCCAGAAAAGAAAAACACAACAACAACAAGATCAGGGAATCCAAAACAGTATACTGTACATTTTCTGTTTTCTACCTTTCTTCATAACCCAAAAGAAGTCCCCAGGAAGTTTCCTAACCCCCAAAAAGCAGCTAATTTCAAGTCTTAAATTGTGATACAGCCTAATCACAAAATCCCCAAGTAACCCTCTCCTTGACAAAGTACACCACAACAAAACTTTATAAATTTCAAATTAACATACTCACAGGCTGAGGTGGGAGATCACAAAGTGGTGAGGATAATGCTGCCTTTAATCCTTCCACTGGAATTTCCCAGAGTTTTATCTATATACCCAAAAAACACATTTTAACAGAAAATAATCCCAATTGAATGACATTAACTTCTGAACCCTGTTAAATCCAAGAAACAACAACAGTAACAACCAACAAGCCAACCATTTACAATGCTACTTTTTAATACACTTACAAAAAAGACTGTTTGCACTGTTAATAAGTGAACATCACTTATCATCAGGAGAGTTTACCAGCCCTCATCCTTACATGATCAATATTCATCCTTAACAAACTTCCCTTACTGAAGATGTTTGTCTCTTAACAGAAATTGCACCTTTCAAGGAGGTTTCTTTATGTGAAACATATACCATTACATAGTATTAAATTAAATAATTCACTTACAATGTTAGTACCACTTAAGTGAAGCATACTCGCACATATTTGACAGGAGATTTCTCAAATGGTATAAAAGAAGTGATGGAGCAACTGTTACTTACAGAGCAATCATATGAACAAGTACAAAGAAGTCTTCCATCAAAAGGCGAAAAATCCATGTCAGTTATAAAATCTATGAAAAACAAAATAATTTGAAACAGAGTCTGATTTTTAAATAAAGATGATGATGATCACACCCAACAGTGTCACTAACAATCAACATCAGTCCTTACCTGAATGTGCATGTAGCATAGGAAGTGAATTGTCTTTTCTGCCGACATCTTCAAGCAGAAGAACAGCAAGGCTTCCTCCTTGACAAATATAATGTAATATTAACTTTCACACAAGTTCACTGCATTCAAATGTCCAAACTGAGACTTCTGTGAGGATTCACTTGCAATTTAATGGAGATTATATTTATCTGGAAACTGAGTGTTCAGTATCTAATGTTCCAAAAACAAGTGTTGTTTAACTTTAAGAAGATCTGATAACCTACCTCCTGTGTCCACATTGAATGCCATAAACATATCACTTGCTTTAACATGATTTCCATAACAACTCTTCAAGTCACCAACTCTGATCCCAGTAACACATTCCTAAAATATTGTTGAAAAAACAGAAATAATTGAGTCATGATCAGCTTTGCGCGGGCTCAAAAATAAATCACACAATGTATAATATATATGTTGTGCCGTGTAGCACTATAAACACATACAAGTGATGGAACAGAGAATTAACTCTGGAGTGTAGATTAAAGTGCTAATAGAAACCCATGAAAAACCCACTGGGCATTAGCCCTAGTAAAGGGTATCAGGGAACTACAGGAGACAAAGAAAAAATTCTTATGACCTTAATCGTCCCCAACTTTCTCTGTCCGACCTCGTAGCTTAGTCAGCAGAGCAACGGTAGATCTAATCCGGAGGTCGTGGGTTCGATTCCCACCGAGGTCATAAGAATTTTTTCTTTGCCTCGTGTAGTTCCCTGATACCCTTTACTAGGGCTAACGCCCAGTGGGTTTTTCATGGGTTTCTATTAGCACTTTAATCTACACTCCAGAGTTAATTCTCTGTTCCATCACACAATGTATAAACCTAGTAACTAAGATAAAAAAAATTAATGTCCTGATACCCTACTGGAGTAAAATTTATCCCTTCTTCAGCTAAATACAGGTGAGTAGCTTCAGGGATAAGGGAAGGGGTTCTTCCATATGTACTGACAGTTTTAGAACAGCTTCACGATGTGACAACTGGTTCCTTAGTGACATCTCGCACCCAGGTTTGAGCCTGATTGTTGGCCTGGTTTTCAGAAAGTGAGTGTTGCTTCACTGCACAAACTCGAATGATTTGGGGATTGTGTAAGAATCAAGTTATGGTGTTCTGCGCAGCTTCTCTTCCTGAAAACTTGGCCAAACAAAGATTAACAAGCATAGTGAACATGACAAAAAAGCAAGAAAATCCTTCAGAATGCAGGAAATGACTGAAAACTGCCAATGCAGGTTTTAAGACCTCGGTCAACACTTGTGCTATCCATGCATATCTCTGTCCTTTAACACCAAAGCATGCTCTTCTTTCACTGCTTCTCCCCCCCCCCCCCCCCCCTGCCATCTTCCCCCAAGGTAATAATGTTGAAATATTTGAGCTGTTGGACTAATCTTCATGTTGGAATCCGGTGGGAGGGCGCAGATGAGCTGGAATATTGTCCCAAGACTTTTGGCCTGCATTGTAGGTACAAGTTAATGCAGTTGAAAATAGACTGTAATGCATCACTACAGATCAAAGAGGGATGAATTGAAATCAAAAGGAAGTGCCCCCACCCCTCCCCACCCAGCTGGTGTATGAAATAAAGTAGTCAACTGATGGAAAGAAAAATTACACATTTTATGGCAGGCTACTTGATGAGCAAAATAAGCAGTAATGTTTTCATATGATGATACAGTCCCAAGTACAAGAGTTTGTGATAATAAGCAGGCGTCTCGGGGCGCGAAAAAGTGTCCGACTAGTTGCACTTTGTCGATCGATGATTTGGGGCGAATATATTTTAATAGCTATAAAATTTAAGTATGAAGTATGCGTATGCCTGCAATATTTGCAATGAATATGAATTCATTATTCATTTATCATTTGGAAACCCTTCCCATAATGCCAAATGAACAAGCTACAAGTTGCGGGACTCAGCTAATTCATTCTAAGACAGCTGATTTCGACCCGAAATCGCACAAAACTGCTATGCTTACCTCCTTTTTGGGGATCTTTGGGGCTGCATTTCGGTACTTGGAGGTCTGAAAGCGCTTCATTGTCACAATTTCCTCGCAATTAACCAGTCAAACTCTCATTCAGCAAGTTCAAAAGCCTGTCAAATCGCCGACTTCCTCCACAAAGGCGCGCAACGTCTCATGGACTATATTGTTGCAAATGTTCGCGGGGACTACGAAATGATTTCATTGCCCACACCTTTGCCCCTGTATAACTTGTACCATACTAAGTTATATACCTTCTCTCTTTTTCTGATAACAGGCTTTTTTTGGTGCACCCAACACGTCATTCCCGAATTTGTAACCTGGGGGTGGACTGGACAGCTTTTGAACCAGTCATGTCGAAAATTTTGTCTTGAGGGATTTTTTTTTTTCAGTGTGAGTTATGCTGACATTCCTTGTAGTCAATTCTGCGGCTGATTTCGTGGCAATAACTGAGACTTGGCTCACTTGAAATAATTCCACCTGGATATCAATTGATTGACCAACCGCGCTCCAACAGAGCTGGTGATGGAATTGCTCTCCTTCACAGAGGCAACATTTCCATAAAAAAGATCAGAAGCACAGCGATGACATCCTTCGAGTACGCCGAGTTTATTGTTAAATTTGGGTCATTTAGGACTAGACTCGTGATTGTCTACCACCCTCAAAGAGCACCCACTCACGGATAGGGCATTCTTAGCCGAGTTCACGACCTTCTTGGAAAGTATCATATTATCAGTTGAGCCTTTGCTTATCGTTGGTGACTTCAACTTACATGTAGATAACCCAGACTGTCTCTGCTGCTTTTTTGGACACCCTTGAGTCTATGAGACTTGTGCAACACGTGACTGTTCCAACACATGAACGGCACAATCACGCTCTTGATTTAGTTATCACGCGTCAGTCTGACAAGGTCCTCTTATGTCAACCGAAAGTCGGCACATTTGGGCGACTTGGTTAACTGCTATAACTATACGTTAGGCCCGGTTCAAACGTCGAACTTTTCATGCGCCGAATCAAATGATTTGATTCGGCGCATGAAAAGTTCGACGTTTGACGAATTTGATTTGGGTCGACCCAACTATTAAATTCGACCGGCTCAGTCGAATTCAATAGTTGGGTCGACCCAAATCAAATTCGTCGAATTTAATTGATTCAAACGTCAAACTTCTCATGTGCCGAATCTAATGCATCAATTATTTCAATGTATTTTCGGAAAAACATCAAGAGTCACATATAATTCGACGCATTTAATTCGACGTCTGAACCAACGTCGAATTTTAATTTATTTGGGTCGACCCAAATAGGTATTTGATTCGGCGCATGAAAAGTTCGACGTTTGAACTGGGCCTTATCGTCCCTGTTAGATCGTTATGCCCCCTTGAACAAAAGAACTGTTGTAAACAGGCCACGTGTTTCCTGGATTGACTGTGACATTAAGGCGACAATCAGAGAGAGGCGAAAAGCTGAACGTAAATGGTGGGCTAACAAGTCATCCGCGGACTTTGCGGCGTTTAAAATGAAAAAGAATTACGTCACAAAACTTATGAATAGTAAGCGCTCCAAGTATTACAGCAACTTTATTCGCGACAATAGCACTGACCAACGGAAATTATTTAGAGCAGCTAAGTCCTTACTATCTGAGCCTAAGACCTTGTCGTTACCGCTCACATATTAATTTATTTCTTAATGGCTTCATATTATTTTATGCTTTATTATTGTCACTTCTGTAACTTATAAATTGTATTTAAATGCCCTTTATAATGTAAATAAATATCTGATTGATTAAATGATTGATGGGATTGACACTTTGCCACTTGCTAATAATATTGGAGAGTTCTTCGTTCAGAGGGTTAAAGACATCCACCTGAAGTTGGATTCCAGCATTTCACCGTTTGCCATTGCTGATTCTACTATATCACATAGGGCTGATGTTTCACTAACGGAGTTTAACACTCTCTGTGTGGATGATTTCGGGAAATTAATATCCCGCTCGGCTAAGAAGCCCTCCAGCTTGGACCCCACGCCAACTTCATTTGTTGTGTAGTGCTTAGATGAGCTGTTGCCTGCTATTACGGCAATTATTAATATGTCTTTAAAGAGCGGTCACTTTGCTGACAAATGGAGGAAGCAATAGTCACCCCTTCTAAAGAAACCCGGGACCGAACTTTTGTTTAAGAATCTCCGCCCTGTCAGCAATTTGGCCTTTATCTCCAAGCTGACCGAGACTCCCGTTGCGGACCAACTGCAGTCTCACATGTCTTGCCATGGCTTGTACCCAGTCCTCCACTCTGCATACAGATGTCATCACAGTACTGAGACAGCCTTACTAAGGGTATGCAATGACATCCCTCTCAACATGAATAAACAACATGTTCCTCTTCTGATGCTGTTAGATCCTAGTGCCGCGTTCGACACAGTGAATAACGAAATTTTCAGAGTCCAAAACTCGGCCGCCAGATCAGTTTATAGGGAAAGTAAATTCTGTCACATCACCCCACTATTGATGAAACTTCAATGGCTTCCCATAACCTACAGGATCAGGTTCAAAATACAAAATAGCACTTTTAACGTACAAGGCCATGAGTGGCTTAGCTCCGTCCAACATAACTGATCTCATTTCCATTAAGACTTGTACTGGTGCAAGTTATTCTTTGCGATCTGGCAACGAATTACTTCTGAACTTTCTTTAACGTAAGTCTTACTCCACACTTGGTGACCGTTCTTTTACTATGGCAGCTCCCCATGTTTGGAGCTCACTTCCCTCTTTCATCAGGAAAACTACCACAGTTAGCAATTTTAAAAGTCAACTTAAAACCTATTATTTTAAATTAGCATATTTCTAGCTCACAGGAATTGACAATTTTATTGGTATTTTAAATTCATGTAAATTTAAATTTTAACTTTTAAGTTAACTTACAAACCTATCATTTTTAATCAACATATTTTTAGCTCATAGGAATTCACAAATTTTATTGGTATTTTAATTCATGTGAAGTGCCCAGTGTCTGTCCTTCAAAAATCAGACATTTCGGGAAAAATAATATCCTTTACTTTTTTTACATGAACGTTTTGTTTCTCATGTTAGTTGGAGTTAACATAGTTTTGGAAACTGTGTCAGTTAGGATGCAATACTCACATTCTTTTAACCAAGCATGAGAAATTAGTCTTGTAGGTGTGAGTTGGCATGAGATCGAAGTTTTCAACCCACAGGCATGGGAGTTGGCAGTTGCAGTAGATAGGTAATGTGTTCATCTTATCTGACAACAGAAGTTCTTTGTCTGGTTATTTTAGTTCTTTTTATGCTATTTACATAATGCTTTTATTGATAGCAAACAATTCAATCAGCATAAAGTTACAGAACATGGCTGAAAATTAACTCTAATAGTCAGTTTGATACATTGTTTTTTTCCTTTTTAGGGTGCTGTTTGTAACTTATGGGAAAGAATTAACCAATAACATAGCACCAAAAGAAATATCAGAGGAAGGAATCTTGAGGTGTTGAATGCAATTCTTGATAGTTGTCAAACTCACTACCTTCTTCAGCCAGTGGAATAAGCTGAGGCATAGGAATGTGTGGAATGTTCATTGGCATGGAACTCAGACTTTGTGGAAAGAGAGGATTTAATGTTGGTGAGACAACAAGTGAGCCCCTTTCATCAGGGGAATTCTTACTAACAGAAGGCAATCCCTTTGTTGTTGCTGTCGCTGATACTGTGGCTTTCTGCTTAGGTGCTTTTGTCCTTGGTTTCTTGACAGGTGGTTCTTTAGGAACTTTATCTGATGTGTACTTTTTCATTTCTTTTTCGTATCTCTCTTTGTCCTTTTCATACATCTCATAATAAACCTGCAAATTAACAAAACCAATTTCACCAGACTGTTAAAAACTAAGGGACTGGGTTAGGGTATCTTGATGATAGTACTAAACCACATGGGGCTGACAGTGGTGTGTGATCTCAAGGAGAATTTGACCTGATTTGCACACTGTTTACCTATTTTGTTACTTTCTTGACAAAAATTTTCTGTGAAACTAAATTTCTGCTTATCCAGTGAACTTTTCACCAGGGTTTGAACCCGTGACCTTGCAATACCGGTGCGATGCTCTGACCAACTGAGCTATGAAGCCACTGATGTTGGGAGCAGGTCAACAATTGTAGGTTCCCATGAAAGTGAAGAATGTGAGTGATATTTATGAACAACTGTAAGGATCAGTCTTCATTTAATTTCATTTCCACAGTTTGTATAATTCATTTCACATACATCAACCACATTCTTCACTTTCACAGGATCACATGAACCTACAATAATAATTATTGATCTGCTCCCAACCTCAGTGGCTTCATAGCTCAGTTGGTTAGAGCGTCACACTGGTATCTCAAATTAAGGTCATGGGTTCAAACCCTGTTGAAGCCCAGAATTTTTTCCAGGCTTCTTCATGCAATTGCATATAGTTGCATTCACAACTTCGAGGATCAGTCTTCATTTGATAAAATATTATGATGGGAAATTTTACCATGTTTGTAAAGCTGTTTGTGAGATAAGGTCTTAACATCCTGCAAATGAACATGCTGTTAAAATGATGAAATGTATTTTGGTGTTTCCTGGCTGGCACAAACACAAAACCTTAACTGATGACTATGTTTTGGCTAAGTACTGTGATAGCCTACTGATGTCCTCTTATATAGATGTACCATTTAAGGGGAAAAATTATTTCATCCTTACTTTCTTATCATCTGTTGCCAAATTATTCCACTCCTTTGCCAATGACTTTGTTAATTCATGATGACCAATGTTCGGATCTTTCTGATCATCATGCATAACTGTTCGCTGCTGCTGGCAGTACATGAAGAATGCATTGGCTGGTTTTTTGGGAGCATTAGGATCCCTGTCTTTATCTTTATCCTTTGAACTCTCGCGTTTCTTGCCCTTCTTCATGGCAGGTAAATATGGACTCATAAACTCACCAGTAAAGAATGGAGGGGGTACTGGTTTAGGAAATGCTTCAGAGACTATTTCTGAGAGAAGCTCAGCCTAAGAGCAGATACAACATTAACAAATCAACAAAGAACTTCCCTATAGTGAACACTTGTTCAAAAGGCATGAGAACAAAATAAAATAACTCAATATTCAGAAGTGGTTCATAATTAGATAACTTCTGCCATGAACCTTAATTTCCTGAGACTGATTTTTGTATTGGCAAGGAATGGTTGTTACAGAATCTTGTGGGTAACAAATTGTCAATCAATTTCAAAGTGAATTCAAGAATGTGAAACAAATAAAAATGTCACTTCGATTTCTACAAACACCTGAGATAATTTAAAATCAAGTGTGTGACATTTACAGAGTCTGACCTGAAAAGGAGGCTGTGCATCTCGAAAATCATCACTGTAGTCATCTAGCCTGTCTTTGAGGAAGCTAACAAAACATATGAAAAAAAAAAAAAAAGAAAGTCACTCAGGTCTGGTGCAGTAGAATCGAACCCCACCTTATACACAGGAAAATTCTCCAAAAAACCATTTATGTAATTTGAAAATCCAATAATGGGAATAGGGAAAATCCCATTTTCAACTAAATTCCCATTAATGGGACTTTTCTAAGTAAAGTTCCTCATACCCAATTCCCATTAATGTTTATTCCTTTTTAAAATGTATTTTTATAAATATCCATGATTGGAAATTAACTCAACAAAACCATAATGGTTATTTGAAACTCGTCAATGGTTCTCCTTTAAAAAACATAAATGGGAAACAATGGTAAACCACTTGTGTATATATCAGAAGAAATGTCCCATCATGTAAAATACAGAAATACCATGAATGGAAATTAAACTCAATAATCACAATAATGGCTATTTGAAATCCCATAATGGTTCCCCTTTTAAAACCATAAATGGGAAGAAATTGTAATCCATTCCTGTAAATATCAGAAGCAAAGTCCATCATGTAAAGTACAGAAATCCCATGAATGGAAAGTAAACTCAATGATAACAGTAATGGGTATTTGAAATCCCATGATGGTTCCCTTTTTAAAACCATAAATGGGAAAAACTATGATTTATTCATGTAAATATCAGAGGCAACGTCCAACATGTAAAATACAGAAATCCTATGAATGGAAATTAACTCAATAATAAAGTGATCAGTCTTAAATACAATAATGGTTCTCCGTTAAAAACTAAGAATTAGAAAGAATTATGGCGAAAAACCTTTATCAAAATTTGCTATTTGTAAGCTAGATTCAATTTTTGCAAACCACCAAGGGGTTGTTTCTGTATATACATGTAACATTGTTCACTTAATAAAATGTGAGACTCAAGGAAATGGCTAAACTCAGCCCATGCCACTGGCAGGTCATTGCAGTTTCCACAGGGTTGGGGTTTTGAAACAGTTAGGATCAAAGGTCTGAAAGGAAAGTATGATCCTCATTTTGAATTTCCTGGAGGAGAAGGGGTGGAAAGCAAAAATCCTCCATTAGAGATTCTGAATACAACTGTACTCTCTGGAACAGCACCAGAGTTTTTTTAAAAAGGAGTCTACTGAACTTGCTTCTGTAAAACAATCATGATACCAGCAATAAAATGTATTAAGACCCATTAAAATAGCACACAGGCCTAAGCTAAAAAGTAATGATAGTAATAAACTGTACATTTCACTGCACATATATATATCCACTGTAGATCTTCTCATGATAGCCAAATCCATGGCCCAGCTTACATGTATGTACAAGTTCAAATCAAGAAAACTTCAAATGCATCTTCCCTCCATTCTCCATAGGCTGAAGTCAAAATACAATCCCATGAAATAGTGTCATGCGCAAGACGAGTGTCACGATAGGGAATGTAAAGATCCTGTCCTGGTCTGTCCTCATCCTTCATATAGTACAGCACCCTGACAGTTTTTGCCCTCTCTTGAATGGTCAGTACCTTTGCCACCCAGGGATCAGGGTCATCTCCTCTAATTAGTATCATGTCATTTCTTGCAGGAAAGAATGGCACAGTGATGTTCACAACTGTTATAGGCATTTTCTCTCTTTGAAAATCTATTACCGTTCTAGTATTTGGATTGGAATCTTGTTCATAGTTATATAACATAACCTTCCGAGAAATTGCTCCAACAGGAGCAATGAGAGGTCCACTCACTGAAATATCAACCAGAACACCTCCACTATATGGATCTGTCAAAATGGCACCCTCGTCATCTAGCAACTTTTCGTATTTCTGTAACTTCACAAGTTTAACAGTATTCTCTTCAACTTCTACACACAAAAATGTTTCAACTTTACAAACAAGTTCATTATCGTCAGTTTGGATAACAACATGCTCCTTCTCTCTAAATAACATCCCACTAGATGTCCGAAATGGTTTCCAGAGGCTTCGAAATGATACAGCAACCTCAGGTACATGTACATTGGATGAAGTAAACAAGGGGCCTACTGCCTCAATCATTCTGATATCCTGCTGTGATAGATTTACGTGATTTGACACCATTCCACCAACAAGAACTCCCTCGTTGTAGCTCTCAATGTGCTGGGGTGTATCAGCAATCACTTCTCTAATATGCTGGGCACCTTTCAGAGATTTGGCAAACATCTTAACATGGGAAAAAAGTGAAAAAAAAATTAAGAGTTCCCCCAATTCACCACCAAATCTACTACTTCAGACAGCCACCCGCATAGCTACAGTTGTTGGGAATTTTGTAATAGGGTACATGTAGATGACATATTTGATTACCTTTTTATCTGTAACGCTTACTGTCTTCTTAATAAAATATTCATGCTAAAAAAATTGTATTGGGCTTTGCAGCAATGAACATTTCAACAAGAAAATTGATTAACCAAGGATGCCATCTACCCTGATATAACAAAATTAATTCTAAACAACTGAGAATTAAGTAGCAGCTATTTTCAAGCTCAGTGCCCACTCTTTCAAACTTTGATTCCATGATGTTTTGCCTTACGACTGATAAAAGCTTTTCTTCACCTGTAAATGTCACCATTTCCTTA
Organism: Galaxea fascicularis; assembly: GCA_948470475.1. Lineage (NCBI taxonomy): Eukaryota > Metazoa > Cnidaria > Anthozoa > Scleractinia > Euphylliidae > Galaxea > Galaxea fascicularis. The sequence continues at coordinate 390,939 of OX419341.1, read as the reverse complement.
GAAATTGTCACAAAATATTTATAATTCCTTTTAATTGACTTCTGTTTTGCAAGAAACAATATTATTATTGTGTTAAATAATTATTCCCTTTTGTGCATGAGCATTATTTTTTATGACTTATCATGAAAAACACCTAAATTCTAAAACTTTCCAGGTTTTCCATAGCCCTGTCAAGTTATTATGTACAGATTACATAAACTTTGTTCTTTACTAAGCAACATTTTTGTTTTCATTTGTCTTAGCTACATGTGAATTGATGAAAAATGAAATATGTCTACTAGTAAACCTTAACCTGGACCAAGTTATGTGGCACCTCAAACATGCATGTCAGCTTTTCCCAATCACCAGACCAACTGCTGCTGAGATCAGCAGTGCTAGGAATGGGTATCACCATGTCTTTGTCTGGTGACAATTAGGGCCAGGTCCATGGAAAAGTGAACATTAGATAATAAAATTTATTGGAATAATTAATTATTACCAACCTTTTCAATATCGATCTTAAAGCAGCTGTTCTCCTTAGGTGGAAGTAGAGACTCCACAAGTTTAAGCATTTCTCTGTGTGATTCACGGTTAGCAAATGAGCATTCTGCATTTTTGAAGTTGCTGGATATTCCAACATAGCGCTTCACAGCTCTCTCGAATGGATAACACCAGTAGCAGTCAGGTATAGAAAATCGAGATGCATCTTCTGCAATATGCATAAGATTATGGACTGTCACCCTACATGAAGTTAGTCCCCAATGTTCCTCTATCAGAATGTTGAACCTTTTTGCCAATTTTTCAAACAACTGAACATCGTCAAATGACCATCCACTACGCCTGTTGAAAACAAGTTCAGTCATCCTGGTAGTGAGCTGCCATATGTGATAATCCATTGGTTGTAGAAGCCCTGCAAGGATCACCTCTGAAGCAGGATAGCAGAATTTTTGAAATTCTTCTGTCTTCCAGTGATTAATTCGTGATAAACCATCTGGGAGCCTTCCATCCTTGAGTTCTGTTTTGGGGAACCAAAAAAGGCAATATTGATGTCACACAAGCACACATTTTTTGACATTAATCTACATGTACCTAGCATGTACAAGATTACAAAAAAGAGCAATAATGTTCACAGGAAGAAATTGTAACTATACATATACATAGGTATGCAAAAACAGTTCAATTTTTGTTTCAGCAATAAACATAACAACAGTGAACTCAGCACCATTAACATTGGGCAAAATATCATTTAAACCTGAAATAGAAATCAGTTTTATCAATGATGAGAATGTATGTTGCAGGTCAAAATTAAATTCACGGTTAGAAGATAAAGGAAATTGAGAATCAAACTAGGTTAAAATCATTTTAACTTGAACATCATTTTCACGTACAACATAAAATACCATGTAATAATGAAGGAATAGAAAACAATACCAGCTGTCCACGGGAACTTTTTTAGCCTTTCATCAGCCACTTTTGCATCAAGCTTTCCACTGGCAATTAACTCCTTGAGTAGGTTGCCAACCACATTTAACGGGAGGTTATGCATTAAGTCAAACACTAGGTCTTTTAGAACATCAAAGCCATACAGTTTACTGAGACGATGCAATATACTAAGACCTGTGTAACCAGAGTCTCGGCTGAGTCTTTGGCGGACACTAGAACGATCTTCTTCAGCAATTTCGCTCATCAGCTGCACTTCTTCCTCAAGTTTTCTCTCTGGCCATGGAAACCTGGCACGATATCTGTTTGCCCCATAGTAGTAGGTGCTACTCTGTCCAGTGGGATCTAAACTTCCTGCAAAGGAAGTTGAGTTGTAGTAGTAGTTAAGCGGTTTGGTAGTTTAGGAGTCCAAGCCATTGGCTGTCATATTTAGCAACACCACACTTCGCAAAATTTTTTATGGTACATGTATATCGCAAGGCAACACTGATTATTCTTAACAAGAGTTCGTCAGTCAAAATATCATTGACACCTATAACTTTCCAAGGAAATATGTAAGCTGTCCTATACTGAGTGTATAATTATTGGAAACATTAGGCGAGGAACTAGCATCTTAATGTACAGTTTCAAAAATTGTCTCATGAAAGAATCATATTTCTCCACATTTACATTATAGCACGTGCAATCTTAAAGTTCTAGCTTAAAGCTTTTCCTTTATCAAAGTAAAGGTACGCCTGCCATGCTGACATGCAACATTTTGCAGTAACTGACCCTCAAGTTTGTCCCTTCGGCAAGGATAAATGCCTCCATTAATGAACTTTCCAATTTCGCTCTGAGCTGGGTAGTCACCAGTCCAAAGTAAGATTAAAACTCTGACTATAAAATTTCCAGGTTGCAGTCCAAGACCAGGGAAATCACCAACATAATCAACTTCATAACCTAAAAGTGTCAACACAAGTAAGACACCCTTTATCACACAATTCAGGGAAACATGGCCAGCTCTCATCAGTTTCTTACACTAACAATGGCTGGAATCTTTACTATTTCTCACTTGTCTTGCTTTACACCACGTCAAAGTCAAGTCAAAATGCCATCTTCATCATTCATTTATTAAATTTCATAATATAATTATTATTTACTACACAAAAAGATTTCTATTTGTGCACAACCTTGAATTTTGGTCATCCATTCAGTTACTGTAGGATAGTGTCATATCAGCATTAAAACAAAAATCATTGAGATGAACAAGACTAGTGCTTTTTTCTGCCACATAACAGGGCTACAGTCAACAATGAAACAGTTGTTGAGTGATGTACTTTTGAACTGCTGAGATGTTAAATTGTGCCAGAAAAAAGAAGAGTGTGTCTGGGTTATTTTGTTTTTCCAAGGGGTATTTAAGCTCTCAGTTATAGTATTTAAAGATCATCTTACCATTAATGAAAATCTCTTCCACTTCAGAGATGAGGGGATGGAGAAAAGGATCTAAGGCACAAGGTCGCTTTTTTGGGATCAGGTAATTTGGAACAAATCCCACCACATAAACTTCTCTTGTTGAACTCCTTTCTTCCTTGTACATGTTACCAATGCTGACATCTATTGCACCTTGCAAAATGCGTAGATATGTACAATAAATGGTCCATTTTACACAAACGCCAAGAACTTGTATAAACAGTTATTTGCAGGTATGTAAGCATTGCTTTAGCAATTCTTTTCTTTTAACAAAGTAATTCTGGTTACTCTAAATTGTCATGAAAACCTAAATGGAAATAGCAAATGGAGCAAATAGTGGCATAAAATGAAGATGGCAGGCTTGCACTAACAGTGCATTATGGGATAGTAAAGAATTGACAAAACATTTGTGGGTTAACTGAAAAATGGTCAAGGAAAAGTTTACATTTGAGTTAATGGTAAAAATGAAGACTAAAACAAGGTATCACATTTGTGATCAATTTGTTCCTCCCTTATCACTTTCTTATTATTGCAGGTTGGGCAAAATGTTCATTAAAATGCTGGTAACTTGGTGGCCAGGACCTTTATATTACCACGGATTTAATATTTTGACAGCTCTTTTTAATTTCACTCAACTGAACATCACATCATTGGGAGACTGGTTATTATTAAACTCAAATGAACAATCTGGTATGCTGACTGTTTCACTTACCACAGCTGTGCCTCCCAGGAGAACCAAATGGCTGCCAGCCATCCCAGTGACCAATCAAGGCAATGTTCCTTGGATCCCCACTAACAAAAACAGGCGTAACAACTTGCCTTTTTCCACATTCCTCACACTGCACCGAGTGATCCTGACCATTACATTCAGGAGACGCCCTTATTTGGTCTGCACTGAAAACATTTCCGCAGAGATGACATTTACATGGCAACATCCACTTGGAATCAGGATCCCAGAACCATGCTAGTTCATTGAAGCGGGAACCATCCCACACTTCCTTTAACTCAAAATTCGCTCCTACACCTCTGAGCCATGCGTCTTTGTTGATCCAGTGGGCTAACATTTTTTTGCACATACCAAAATCGGAATACCATGTTCGAATTTTGTCACAAAGACCAAGATAATAATACTTGATTGTGCCTTTCTTTCCACAGTGGCGACATAAAGCATTGGGGTCCTCCATCACATCCCATTGTGTATGATGGCTGTCATCAAGACAGACAAACAGTTGTTTAGGACTTCGATATCCACTCTCCTTTAAAAGATTCTCGGTCTCCCTCCAGTTTTTAGGCCAGTGTTTAGTGAGCTCACGATCATTTCTACAGAACAACTTCTTGGCATACTCTAGCACATCTTCAATGTCATTTAAAGACCCTTGCATCTGATCGACGAGCATCAAAGCTTCACAAATTGCCGCCAGGATTTCATGCTTTAGGCGTCTTTCTTCACTTTCTTCTTGCCCCGCAAGTTGTGCACCTGATAAACTGTTGTTGGCAGCATCATTTGCATTGACTTCGGTGCCAATTGTGCTCCCAGAGAAAACAGTACAGTTACCGGCATTGCAGACACTTTCCTCAACTGCGATGACATCGATATCATCACAACTTGAAGATTGTGTTAATGCGTCACTGGGTTCCTCCACCCTATTCAAAAAGAAAATAAACGACTTCTACATAAACCAAATTAACCTTGTGAAAATATACATAATAATTTGTACGTGGAGTCCTTTGAATACTACAAGCTCACACTTACCCAGTTGTACATGTAACGGTCTTGAGACGATCAAGTTCTTGTTGTTTTTGCCAGTGAGAATATTCTACTGAACGTGACACAGCAGCCCCATTACAAAGGGAACAAGGGCAATGCACATGTTTATATCGCAAATCTGAGCAAGAACAGCAGACAATATCATTCCTTGACCAAAGTTCAGGCTCAAATTTTCGCTTGTTCGCTGCCATCGTTTCACCGGTCTGTCTTCCTTGGCCGTGGGAGATCTGGAGAGGAATACAATTTCCCGCGCGATTATCTTGCACCAATCACATCATTGTAGCCGACTTCCCAGGACCAATAAAATTGTACAACGCCCGCACGCGCTCAAGTGGTGTAACTCAACACATCTCTCCACTGCATCGTCGGGGAAAAATACTCGCTGCCAGCAAAACGAGAGACAAGTAAGGTGTTGTAATGGCAGACAGTGAAATGAAAGAGGTGGAACTTTCAGTCCCCATAAACGAAATGAGTGTACAGCAAATCAAGAAGTTTATCGAGAAAGAATTTACGGCAGAAGTTGCTGAGAAATTCGAGGGTAAGCTTGTGATACACTCGCGCCATTTCAACGCTCAAAGCATGTTACGTGCCCTGAATTTTTTTTTCATCCGACTGTAAACTACCAGTTGGCTTTTGGTTTTTGTTAAGCTCGTGCGTTTCGGTAAATTACCTTTTAAGCGCTTTTTATTTCTCTGTTTGTTATTGTAATTGCTGCATGATTTCTTTAGTTTGATTATATTCGAGGTTAGCTGGTGATATTTTGGCGGGAACTGTATGTGAATGAGCTTCGCCAACCAAACAAACTCTGTTTTATTGTGACTTATTTGAAAGAGATTAAATTTTTAATAAAATTAGAAGCGAATCCTTTTACATGGATTATAAAATTAACTTTAGTCCTTCACTATATTATGCTGTTTACCTCGCTTGTATTTTGCCAAAAAAATATACTTACTCGTTGTTAACATTCTATCCAAATAGAGAATAAAATAGATGGGAAAGCCATAATGATGCTCGCAAAAAGGGCGTCAAGGGATCAATTCGAAGCGTGTGGATTAGTTGCCGTTTCTGATCAACTAAAATTGGCACACGTTGTCAGCACTGCCGCAGATATGGAAGACAGCAAGTTGAACTGTGTGATCACTGGAGTCGTGAAACAAAAGAAACCCACCAAGGCCCAGCTAAACCAACTAAGTGAAGTGAATCGAAGGATCTATAAGGCTAAGTAAGTACAATTCTCCTCTTGAACTTCTTTAATTCGAGAGAACGGAATCCCGTTTAATTTTCCAAAGAGCACTCACAGAGGTTCGAATATCGTGAAGGGTTCAATTTACCAAGGATCCCCAACTTGAAAATTTATATCAGCTGTTCTTCGCCCTTTCATTTGATATCAAATTCCTCGCATCATGTTAACAACTGCAACAGTCGTGTTGATATCTGATTAATACGCGATGTTTTTTTAATTATACCCCTGAAGAATGCTCGGCTCAACATGACATTGTTGGAGATAATTTATGATGCAGCATTCATTTTGTCCGTACTTCTCTTTCAGACGAAAAGCAATAAGAGCAGCAGCTGTTGATAAGTGGCCCGGAAATGAGATACCAAAGTTTAAGGCTAACAAAGCAGCACTGAAACAGTTGGAGGAGCTAACAGACAGTCTTGTTCCTGATTGTTCGTTTGAACCTTTGAATTTTGACCGAGAGGGGATCAAGCAACATATAATAGATGTACTGAACGAAAGAAGGCGACATAGACGAAATGGTCATGATTACACAATGGTAAGCTTATTGGCATTTTATTAACATTAATTGGATTGTCTAAAAATTTATAAAAATATGCAACCAAAAGTTTACTTCTGAGTTTATCCACCACCCAATATGAGCATGCAGCTTGTTACTTAAAGCTAATACCAGTTGCCAACTTTATTGGCATCTGGCAGTACTCTAAACTATATTTTGTAGCTTTATAGAAAACACATGGTACTAGTTTAATTTAGAGCAATGCAACCAAATTTTTTACTTGTAGGCTGATAAACGAACCCTTAAACGAAAGTCCCTTGATGCCAGCGACAGCTCTAGTACTGACAAGAGTTCTGCTGGAGGTTCATCAGCTGAAGCTTTATCATGTGATACAGAGGAAGTGGAGGAATCAGATTCTTCTGATGATGGTACATAGATATTTGATGTTATATGACAATTGCGTGTTGAAAAATTATGAATTCCCTTACCAAATCAACCCACACTCTAATGTCTTCATGCTAGTGATAGTCTTCCCTGTGTGATCTTCTCAGGCCTGGATGCTGAAAACTAACTCATATACCAACCACATTTTGGTACATAGTAGCTATTGCCTTTTTACACTGTCATGATGAACTTTAAGAGTTTGAAATGAAGACAACAGAGTTTATCAATTCTGGGGCACTTGACAACAATTCGATCAATTGCTGTACAGAGTTCCTTTAAAATTACTCAAACTTTTGCAAACTGTTGACCTTCGCTTCCAATTTTGAAAAAAAAAATTGGGTTCATAACAACTGAATAAAACTTATTTGGCCTTTGACTAATGTATAATCAACAATATTCACAACTAAGTGGACACCCAATTGAGTTAATGGAATATTATCTGGGCGTATGAAAGAGATATAATTTAGGGAATATCAATTCAAGTGTCCCGTATTTTCATATTTGCATACCTTGATGGTCTTCTGTGCAAAAAATATGGCACTGTCTGGAGGAAAGAGTAGCCATTATATTTTTCTATGTTTTGTTTTCAGCTCTCCCTGATGAAACAGCCAAACTTATTGTGTGCGTAGCATACAAAGCAATCCGACTAACTGACGTACCAAGAAGTCAGTTAGCTTCTTCAGTGAAGACTATGGGTATAAAAGATGCCCCCAAAGAAAAGAACCGTTTGGTTAAAGTTGTTGCAGAAGAACTTGTAAAGAGGAACTATGTCAATATCATTGGGAACAAAAAAAATGTTTCAAGGGATGACATAAAAATGTTGAAACCGTTTTAATCAAAGTTATTATTGAAGTGTTTATTTCCTCTTCACGACATTAATTATGTAATAGTTTTTTCTGTTTCCCTTTTAGTAGCTAAGCTTGTTGTGTACATGACATACAAATGAATGCAATCAACACACCTGTCAAGGTTGAGAAATGTAATCAGTTTTGTTGCCATCATTAAAATTTGCATGTTTAGCGTGATGTAATGGTTGTTTTTAATTGTGCAGCATTATGGCCGTAAGCATGCTATTGAACTTGCATGGTTCCCTCAATAATTCACTGGAGTGTTTTACTTCTAGAATCCATCCCATTATCCGTGGAATAGTACAAATTACCATTCATGATAAAATGCTGAAAATAATTCAGATTTATGGATTAAATTAATTTACCAACAACAAATCTTCATGGATATTTGTTAATTTCCTTCAGTGGAATAAACTATAATGACTTTAATGGGAACTTTCATTATTTTAAATTACCATTAATAGTAATTTAATTTAAACCACTCATGGAAAGTGACAACTAACCAGCCACAAAACTACATGGATGTCTCAAATTTCTTTCAATGGAATAAACTAAAATATCATGAATGGGAACTATAGTACCTTTTTTCCAAAGATGGTTATTTCCAAATTACCATTGATAGTGATTTGATTCCAACCATTCATGGGAATTTTAAAATAGAAAACATTGATGGGTTTGCCTTAATGGGAAGTTACAAATTTCCCATTATACATAATTTAAAATAACTTAAATGTTAAAACAGCAGAAACCATCAATGGTTAGTAGGCATTTCAGATAAATGTAACATTGCATAAAACCAGAGGTGGTAAATTAGCAATACCCATTTATGGGATTTGTAATAAACATCAAAGTCAATTTGCAAGAAAAACATTTATGTTAAGTGTTCTACTTTTACGTTAATGTTTTTTTCAATGGGAATTAACTAAATCCCATTCAATTTTACATTAATGATTTTTTGCAATTTTTTCCTGTGTTACAACCAACATGTTCCATGACTGCCATTAAGGGATTGGGGAAAGACTTCCGCACAGCCCTATACATTTTACAATTATACATGCGTCATTGTCATACTAGCCCTGTTCCAAAAATGAATAGACTTTGAGTCACAAAATGCCTGTATAATTAATGTATGGGGCTGTGTGGAAATATTTCTACACAGCCCCATAAATTAATTGTAAGAATCACTGACATAAGCTTACTAACCCTGTTCCAAAAACGAATAGAGTTTGAGTCACAAAAACTAAAACTAAAGTGGTGTCCATTTTTCATTTAACTAAAATATTTCCTACCTTCTCTGCTTTCGGTAACGTTTCAAGAGTGTCTTTGCATGATACATTCGATTGACCAATCTTTCGTTTTCCTGAAACGATAAAGCAGACACTCAGAAGTGTAAGGAAAAAAGAGGCACTGAATTTGATTGTCGTGTTCTGAAAAAAAATGTAACCTGCTCGATCTGTCTGCAGTGCTTAAGCAGAGTGAAATATTTCCCTTTCCACCGAATTTCATGATCCGAGGCGGGACTTGCTGGCAAATCTTGCTCCTCGCCGTCTGCCATATTGGAAAACACTCTCCCAGGCCTCCCCAGCGGGTACACGGTTGGCACTTGTTCACATGGATGGAAAGGACATTTTGAGCCCACGGTGGAGTAAGCAACCGGTACCAAACAACAAACCATGGTGTAACTGCCCAGCGGTATATCTTCGAAGTCATTTTAGCGTTGTGAAAGAGTAGACGTACTACCCTCCCCAGAACTCATTGCGACCTTAAGGTCCAGTTAGCCTGGGCCACAGCACAGATGGCGAAGGCGGGGGTGAGGGCGGGAGGCGGGGAGATGTGGGAGCGTTGCATAACGAGTTGAAACGAGACAAAATGCTACGCAGGCTTTTCTTGGTGTGTAAAAACATAAAATCACAAAGGAAGCAGTTTTATTTTGTTGGTTCAGGGACAACTCTTCTACAATATCTCTCTTTCTTGCCTCGATTGATTGATTGGTTGTGTTGGTGTTTTTTTGTTTGTTTTTTTTTTTTTACTTTCGTAACGCGCCCACCATGAGCGTTGGTAAAACGTCGAAACGTTTCGAGCTTATATGAAAGGCTTGCTGGTGCCCCCCGTCCCTCCAAGAAAAAAAGTGGAGACTGAAAAAAAACCGAAAAACTGCGTGTTTTCAGTTGCATTTACCTGCGTATGATGGCTCACGCATAAGTAAGTTATTGGTTTTGCATTCGTGGCTTACCCTATGTGTCTTTCTTCTAAGTTTTTCGGCCCTGATCTAGAACTTTACCGGTCCTTGCTCAGCACGCAGGTACGCACGGTGCACTCCCGTGCGACCTGTATCGCTCGCTACAAAACATCAACACGGAATGTGTGCACACCACAGCAAAATTTTCATTTCCATTTCCTACTTATTTAGTTTCCTAATTTATGATGTAACTTTAATTACTCGAAGATGGTAGCTCTTTAGCTGGTCTTAAATTCGAGTTTAAATAGAGTTTATGTAGGTATGTATGTATGTATGTATGTATGTATGACACGTTCGTCCACTTTGTGGACGAAGAAGTTGCGGAAACTCGAATTTAAGGTCATTCCCCAGAAGAAGTCACAATGGATTTTCTTCAAACTTTGCTAGGTGGTTGCCAACGTCAAAAACATCAGAGAAATGCAATAAGAAGAGAGGCTCCCCATGTCCGTTTTCATGTTTTGAGGCTTGCCCCCTGCCTTACATTTCTCTGTAAAATTTGGCAAGTTTGGCGTCTCATATTTCCACAAGTTTGCATGATAAATCGATCTATGGAGATTGTTTTTTGTTTGCATGAAAAATAAGAAAAATTGTTATTTTGCGTGACATCTTCAAGGTGGTCCATTGCCGACATGTTTCAGTGCAACCTCAATGCAGCTGAGAATTAAAGGTGAAGAAGTAGTGGGGAACACAACAAGAGGAAGAAACCTTCAGAAAACAGTTTATTACATAAACAATAACGACTCGTGTTCTCATTTATATAAAGATCATTTAACTAATCTGCTAGTGTACAACCTATTCCATTCAGGAAACACAAGAAGACGCCTATAAATCAACCTTATAGTAAAATACTCAGTTATTTACCTATGCTTATAAAATTTTCAACATTTCTTCGATGCTTCTTTTTTGAGCAATGGAGTTTGTTAAGTGACTAGATAACAGACGCTATAATATTCCATTTCTTCGTACAAACCGTCTTAGTAAACTGCAGGTGCCACTAAAGCTAAGGCGACAAAAACTAGACCCTTTCTTCATGTTCAGCGTTTGTTTCTTCTACCGTTATCAGGTTGTCGACGAAGTATTAAGCAGTTTTAGCAGCGACGACTGCGACGGCAACGAAAACATCATTTCAAAATATAATTTTTCGTTTCTGTAACTCTCTCGTGATTATAGCAATTGGTTTAACTTGGGAAATGCTGGCGAACTGTCCAGGGACTAAAAAACTATGAACGGCGTTAAAGGAAAGAGAGAGAAAACTTTTCCCTCCAGAAAACATAAAATTTGATCATTTCACCTTGTTACTTTGTAGAGGACGGTAAAGAAATGTACAAAACTGTAAAACGCAAGCGCAGAGCGATTGTATTACTCATTAACCCTATTGTTTTGTCGCGTTCTCGTTGTCGTTGCCGGACTCATTGCTTAAACTCCCTGAATATTTTTAAGAAAGAAAACACCTTTGACTGATATCCTTGCGTTAAAGTCGCTCTTTGTCTGCTATCACTACGATGAAGAGAAATTTCATTATTAAAATCGACAGTTTGATTACGATAACCAGCAAGCGAACCTTACGAATTTATTTTTTTTTTAGAAATATGTTAAGCCAAAGCGAGAGGCTTATACGGCAAAGGTCAATGATGCCAGAGTTACAAAACAAAAACCGACACGATAATCACTACAAACTTATTACTTTGACTTACCAATTTCAAATAAAAGTTCAATGCATTTAACACAATCTAAGGCATCCTAACTACCCCTTCCTTCACTGTCCAGCAAAGCTCACGTGTTTGTCTGGTTTTGTGTTTGCAGTCCTCCGTGTGGTCCCTGGAAAGGAAAACTACTGTTCATTGAAAAATCAGATGGTAATGGCATAAGAAGAGAAAAACAAGAAATTCCAATAGAAAAGAATCGTTCTTCAAACCATTCAGGACTGGTGTAACCCCTTGCCTCTCAAAACACCACTGCCCCTTCAACATAAATGTCGCGGACTCAACAGAAACTCAGCTAACTTCCAATTCGTGGATTCGCTCTGACGAAGGGCTAACGCTCGAAACGTCAGCTTTTAGAATCCCTGTACGGTGGTCAATTTACATTTATCAACTCTGTTGATAATACCAAATTTTTATGAACTACTTACCCACCGACGCAGCACCACAGTTTCTTTAGAAACTACCCCCTCAATCCAAACTAACTTCCTTCTCAGGCGCTGGAAGCCCGTCCTCAACAGCAGGATTGTCATGAGCGTGATTCGAATCCTGTTCCTCGTCAAAACCGGACGCACCACTAAAAGTAATCGTGGGTTTATCAGAAGCGCGTTGGGCATCCTCCTGAGAATTATATTCATCGAGCAAATGCTGCCGACTTCCAACCAACCCCGACGCCTTAAGGATATCTTGCTTCGGACCACCTGCGACAGTGACCTCGGATTTCGAGAGCTTTGGAAGATTCTTCCACTCGGGCAAACCCATAGTGCCTACATTAAAATTGTCATCGTTGTCAGACGTAGCTATTGCCTGTGCGCGATCGAGAGACGAGCTGTGGTTGTGAGGGTAACCTCCTTCGCGGGCCTGAAATTCATCCGGTGCATTAGGATCAGCGGCTGTGGCATCAAGTTCCACAGGGTCACCATAGTAATTCATCCTGGAATAGTTTCCCGCACGCGGGATACCCGGGAATCGCCTGAGCTCTACGTTTGGCTCGACATGAAGAGAGAAGTGACGTTCGTGTCGATCTCTGCGGCAACGTAAAACCATCACAATGACACCCACGATGAAGATAAGACCAATTACTCCACCAAACGTTATGTACAGGATAAGGGTTATTCGATTCTTAGGAGCTTTGGTTGTGGGTGCCTGACTTGGCGGTAAGGTGGGGAGCACCAGTTCTATTTTATATGCAGTATAAGTTTGATTGTTTACTTCCACTTTAAAATTGCCACTGTTCACAAATTCCTTTAAGACGTGCGAAACATTAGGTTTTCCACTTGCTCCAGCCACTGTAAAAACAACTATAATTGAGCCACATTCAATACTGTCAACAGAAACATAGGACTGGTTGATAAGGAGTTTATTGGCGACTTCTCGTCGAAATCCTTTCTGAAATTCTTGCTTTATACGTGGATTGTTCAAGACTTCTTTACAGTTTCCCTCACATTCCATTCTCATGGTCTCGTCTTTAGAAACTGGTGGTGGCTGCGTGATTGCCTCCGAGGTCGGACTTGGTTGTCCTTCCGTGGACGAGGGCGTGATAATGGAGGTGGACAATCTGCTCGACTCCGAAGTGATAGCGGTAAACGGAATTGTAACAGAAGTAAGTCCAATTTGCACTGAGCTTGAGTACAGCGAGAAGGAACTACTTCTGGGTGAGGGTGAGACAGTGCTTGGTTTTGAAGTAGAGACAATCGCGGTCTTCTCGCTAAACGCCAAGGACATCGAGACAACACTGGGACTAAAATACAGAGACTCTGAGGTGTATTGAACGTCTGCCTGTGAGCTCGCTGAAGTAACTGAGCTGGCAATCGTCACACCTGGCACAAATTCGCTAGCAGAAGGACTTGCGATTTTCGTGGAGCTAGGAAGTACAGAAACATGTTTGAAAGAGCTGATAACCTTGACACTTGATACAGAGGAGCTACCAACCGCAACACTTAGGAACCATGAACTAGCGGTCACTGCAGCACTTGAAGTAGCTGAACCAGAAGCAGGGACGACTACTGAAGATGATGTGACAACCGTGACAACTGACGGAGATGAGCTTATAGGAGGGCTTACAGAAACAAAGGTGGTTCCAACCTCAACACTTGATAGAGAGAGACTTGTAGAAGGAGCTGTTGTTGCAGAGAAGGCACTAACCACAGCACCTGTCGGAGATAAGCTACCAGGAGAGGGTACTGCTGCAGTGGAGCTACTAACCATGGTACTTGATGGCAGCGAGCTGGTACGAGGAACTGCCAGTGAAGAGGATGTACCAGCCACAACGCTTGATGTAAACAGACTTGCAACAGTAGCTATTATGGTAGAGGAAGCGCCAGCTATGGCAATGGATGGAGATGGACTGGTAGTTGAAGCTACTGCTTCTGAGGAGGTACTACCCACTATGATACTTGACACAGACGAGCTGTCAGAATGAGCTATCAATGTAAAGGAGGTATCACCCCCAGAAGTTGATACAGATGAACTGGTAGCCAAGGCACTTGCCTGAGAGGTGAGGCTGGGAGGAGGTACTGCTGCAGACGAGGTTGTAGCATCTACAGTAGAAGACGGTGAGCTAGTGAGGGAAGCTACCACTGAAGATGTAGAAGCCACGTTCCGTGCTGTAGAGAGACTTGCAGAAGAAGCTACTGCTGCAGTAGAAGTAGCAACCATAGAGCTTGATGGAGAAGTGTTCACAGAGGAAACTAACAGTGGTGGTGACGTACCAGCATTTACACTTGATGAAGAGAAGCTTGAACGACTTGCTATTGCTGCAGTGGAGGTAGCAACCACAGAACTTGATGGAGAAGTGTTAACAGGAGAAGCTCCTAGTGCAGAGGATGTGCCAGCATTTACGCTTAATGTAGACAGACTTGCAGAAGGAGCTTCTGCTGCAGTGGAAGTAACAAGCACAGTATTTGATGATGATGAACTGGATGGGGTAGCTTCCACCCCAGACAATGTAGAAGCCTTGATACTTAATGCAGATGGGCTTGCAAAGGAAGCACCAGCCATGGAACTTGAGGGAGATGAGTTTTCAGGAGGTACTACAATTACAGAAGAGGTGCCAGCTATGGAAGATGATAGAGGTTGCTCGGTTGCCTGAACTGAAAGTAATGGACTGGTAGAAAAAGCAAGCAATTGAGAGGAGCTATTAGCAGACGGCGTTGACAGAAATGCTGCCCTTCTATCCCTATTGTGAACATTATACTTTTTTGTCTGCAGCATGTCTACAAGTACACTTTCAATGTCATTTGAGTATATGGACTGCATTGTTCTTTGAGCACCAAAAGTGCTTGGTTGGGAATCAAAGTCTGCTGGAGATGTCAATGTGATCCCATTCTAGGAAGAAGCAGAAAATCTATGTAAGAAGGTGGAAAATACACATCCCTGCATGGAGCTTGGAATACTCAAACATTATTAGAGATAAAGACTAATGCTGCAGTTAGGTTACCAAAGAATGTCTGGGAACTTAATCATATTTATACCTAAGAGAAAGACGTCCTAACTGAGCAATCAATCGCACAAACCACAAAACCCGAATGCCAATGTCTATAAGTAAATCCAGACTGCCAAATTGAATGGGAGGGGCAAGGATTGTTATTTTTTATGTCTGAGGAGCTCAAGTCATCAGCTGCTTGTACAGTCTTTCTTGGCCAGAAACATAATGAGTGGAAGATGACAGCAATGACAAGCACAGGAGAGAGGTCCAGAGGTCCAGAGGTCCATTTCCACTCATATTAAAATGATGAGTTAGTTATGTCAGAAATGTAAAAAAAATGGGGGGGTCACCGACTTCGTTTTAGAGAGATTATGCCCGGAAGAACACCCTTAATCTGAAAAAATTGGGCTTCGTCAGCGAATAAGGCTAGTGCCTGTAAGTCCAAAAATACTGCAATTAAGTCTTTGAGGTGAAATGTTCTCTGCCAAATATTGTTTAAGTGGACCTATTAAGTGAATTTAGTCTACTGGTGAGGTTCCTTAAAGAACAAGTTTGCATTTAGCGACCATAGTTTCACGCGCCTTGCAACTGCAAGATGGCAGGATTTGATCATTGTTCCGTGGACAGAAATCTTGAATTTTTTTTAACTTCCCACATTGATTTTTGGTTGATTTTTGGATAATGTCGAGATAATTGTCAATAAAATCTGTTTCTGGAAAGAAAACTAGGAGTTACCAACAATTTAAGAGAGTTAACTGAAGGTGAAGGGAATGCAACAGCTACCATCCTTTTACTTGCTTAGCTTTCTTCCTCAGTGCACACCCTTGATGGCTGATGTGGCATGACCTTGTGACATGGATTTTGTGTGCAATAGGGATGCGGGTGAACAATTAGCATGAACATCCTTAATACACAATACATACCTTTCCATTGGTATCTGATGCATCACTCTTTGCTATCCAAATCACTAGAGTGGGTACTGACAACAGGCCTAAATGAAAGTTGTTTTAAACATCAGATTTAATTTTCACAATTTTTCAAACTGTATCACAGGTATCTTAAAATCCTTCAAAATTAAGTGTTTTAAGGCAGCATCAGTATTAATAAGCTATACATAAGGTTTCAGATCATTATTTCAAGTCTTCTTCCCACTTTTTGCAGGAGCTTAGTACCTTTTTTTCTTGCAGAGGCCAAGATCTGTGGAACATCTGTATTGTCCGTTACAGAAATCAATGTACTTGGTTTATTTACTGAGAGCCACACAATTAATTCATTGATGTTACCCTGCCAGACAGTCCTAAAAAGTGTTCAAAGTAAAGAGAAGTTATGTACGGCAATACCATATTTACACATCATAGTTTGCATGTTAATTGCGACTATGTTTTCCAGTGATAAAGAGAAAAAACATAGCCAAAAGTCTCCAAGTGAAAGAGAAAAATGATTAGAAAATTTAATATCCCACCCCCTCCTCCATCCCTATGAAGGCAAGTCAAGAGTGGGTTGTATTTCTGGGTTTTTTGAGGGGCAGGGTGGGCAAATAAACATTTAATTGTGGTATTTCTTGTCAGATTAAATAAAATAAATAAATAAATAAATCACAATATTTACCCAGGAAGCCACTCACTGTGAAGTGGTTTTCAGGGAGGTCCTGCATCCAGATAGAATTGGAATTTGGAAATGTTGGTTTTTTAGGAGAGGATAACACTGGAGTACCCAAAGAAAAACCTCTTGCAGATGAATAGAGAACCAATAATTTATTACAAACTGAACCCATATATGATGTTGAGTCTGGGAATCAAATCCGGGCCACATTGTTGGGAGACGAGTACTTTCACCACTAACCCAACTCTACTTCCCAAAAAGCAGCAAAACTGAATAATCCATCTTTGTAATGCACCAAATGCGAAAAAGTTACAACCTGCGAAGAATATTTTTGCAAAGCCTTTCAGTGGACAAGGGAACTGGGACAATTCACTGTATAACCATCTGGTGCAGAAATTAATGACAACAAAGTACTTCAACTGGAGAAAATAAGTCTTCGACTCACTGAAAAAGTAAAGTATTTTTTGCTTCAGACAAAAACCCTCCCTTGGTTAAAGTAAGTTTCACCAAAAGCACGTGACATGGGCCCAAATATTTAGACAAAAGGTTATTTAAAAATTCGCGACGCCTATTTCGTGTAATGTCAGACCACTGTGCACTAATTTTCTGGCGTATTATTTTATTATCCTATAATTTTGGCTTACTTGTTTTGAAAACCAGAATTACAGGTCAAGGGTCCACGCTGAACGCAAGCAAATTCTTTGTCAGAAAATGTTTTCAATGCCCAACTGAACAAAAAAATATCGCGTCGTATTTTCAGCTCGAGTTTTTCCGGTTTGCATGATATAAGCACGCACCCAAAAAATTTTTTCGTCCTAATGCAGAGGCCTTCCAAGGGGTTTGAGCGACAAGCGACATTGCGTCAAAATGTGGCGACAATTTGTTACCAAAGTACCGACAGCCGACAGAAGTTGACACGAAAGAAGCGACAATTTGCGAAAACGACAATCCATTTTTCGACAGCGACAATTTCCTCCGCTGGTCAGGCGACAAAGGTACACAAAAGGATGCGACAAGGCGACAAGACTACCCCCCTTGGAAGGCCTCAATGCAAGACAATATTATACCGTCAATTTACAGAATCGGCTGCATACAACAGTTTTGCTAACGTACTTGTGGTTGTAATTAATCCCTGAAACGTTAGAGACTAATTTTGACGGTTGAGTTAATCTTCAGCTGTGCACCACAGTAACAGAGCGCGTGTGAAGACAATAGCAAT
This sequence comes from Galaxea fascicularis, assembly GCA_948470475.1. Taxonomy (NCBI): domain Eukaryota; kingdom Metazoa; phylum Cnidaria; class Anthozoa; order Scleractinia; family Euphylliidae; genus Galaxea; species Galaxea fascicularis. The sequence goes on along the minus strand of OX419341.1, from coordinate 373,085 downwards.
TTCACGCTGGCTTGGTTAAGAAGAGTAACCTTGCACAACAACATAACTTTTCAAAGCCAGAATATTGAACAAAGCAACTCTTATATAAATTACCGGTCCTTCCTTTTTGATAATACACTGAACAAAACTGGAGGGCTATGTGGACTAGCTCGCTGAGGAACTATCAAATCGATGTTTGTCAAACCCCTGCTAACTAAGGCTGAATACAGCTTTTCCACATCGGTCGGTGAAGTGAGGATGTTCGTCAACAGAACGATTCTTGATCCATCTGGACCGTCTGAAAAATCTTGGGCTGAGGATAAAACGAATTTAATTAAAATTAAGCACGAAAGAATAAAACCCTAACAAGGTTTTTTTTCATCTCGGGCTCCGAATTTTTGTCCCACAAATGAATGAATAAATGACAACACAGCTGACAAAACGTTTCCCTACGGAAGTCTTGCTCGAAATTGAATTATTCTGTTCTCAAAACGTCTTTCTTACCTGTACTCTCACCGACGCTGATTCCCAGAAGCAAAACAAAATACAAGCATACAACCATCATGATATTGTCCGCGAGTTCTTGGCACAGTGTCTGCAAGAAGAGAAGGTTGAGGTGTCGTGGAGTCGCTCTCACAGCGCGACAAAGATTGACAGTTACCTAAAACCATATCATCTTACAAACACAATCTCTATGACAGGTTGGAAAGATCGAGTAAATATCCTGGATGTTGCATGGAATTCCGCGCATTTCTTCGTCGCCACGTCACGCATCCGTGGATAAATATTGTTTTATTATTGTTTTATTGTGATTTATTTGCACAGTAACACAAAAGAAACTTAACCAGCGAAATTGCCTTAATGAAGCTCCCACAGGATACACGCTATAAATACAATGTTATAATATTTTTCTTTCAAAAAGCAGGGGTGAAAAACTACGAGAACAGATGGTTCCAGCGCATAAAACAGTGCTTGTTTACGAATGCTTTTTGTAAAAGTCATCTCACTTGACCAATTAATTTTTTAGTTTTTACCTCATTTGGCGACAGTTTTACCACAGTCTTGCGGGCTGCTTTCCAGGAACTCCATCCGTCAGGATTGTAATTGCATCATATTTTTTACAGTGAACTGTTAGAACAAAACTGGTTTCCTAGATTTCCCAGAATCGAAAGAAAATTCCGAGAAACCAAAAACTTTTTCTCAGAAATTCAGTTGAGAGGCCTTGCTTCCAAGGAAAAGGTTTTCGCACCAGCAGGATCAGAGTCCGGGATGAGGTTTGGCCGAAAAAGTGAACGTTTTGTCACCATGGAACTCGCGACTGACATGTACAGTGCACTTAATGAAAAACTAGTCAAAAGTCATCGCGTACGGTATACAGAGGTATACAGACTTCTTACTTTCATGTCGACTCCTCGTTCTTTTCCTTCCTTCTTTCTTTCTTTCTTTTTTTTTTTCGCCTGTTTCCGTTAATGTTTACGTCCCTCTATTGGATTTTCTGGGAAAGTTTAGCTTGTCACGGTTCTCCGCCATCGATACTCTGCCTTCACGTTTTCGAATTTTCAGGTTCCGAGCCTGTCTGTTCATAAATAAGCATTCGAGTAAGTTAAAAATGAAGTCCGTACAGGCAGATCACCAGCCGCGGGTTAATGTCCAATCAGTCACGCCTCCGGCCCAATTTTACTGTGTATGTTTTCTTTGCGTCTAACGAGTCGTTTTATCACAAAATTCTAATTCCTACAAACGGGAACACCAGCTCTTTCTTCAAGATGAATTTTTAGTTTTTACTCAACCAAATTTAAGTCACAACAACAGACTTGATTTCTTTATACGGAGAACAGGTGCTTTGGCAAGGTATTTGGACTAGACGAATGTTATGAACACACAGGTTTTAAACACCATACATTTAAAATCGAGAATTAAATCTGAGGGGTCCAATTCAAATGAAACCTTAAGCCGCAATATTCATTGAGAACAGTAACGTTAGTGTGAACCCAAAATACTTTTGGTCACGATTTAAACTCAACTAAGAGTGTTACCGCGTAAATCTTTGGGTGCTAAAATCAAGTGGCATAAGATGTGAACTAGAACGTGAGCTTACACGCACCGCAAAAATCAGACAACCTTCCGACTTACCCCACTTTTTGTGTGAGTCTTTCAACTGATACAAGTTGTCTTTTCATTGGAACAAAGTGATTCGTTGACTTGTTTTGCGATTATATATGCGTTGAGGTCCCAATCTACCAATCATATTGCAAGTTTGAAGAAGGCAAGCCTCGTTGCTTGGGCGGAAAAAGCTCTTTCACTGATGTGACATGGCAACTGAGTATGGGGAATTTCAAATAGACCCTTTCAGCTAAATGGAGAACAGCCAGAAGCCCATCAAGTCCTTCTTTCGAATGGTTTGAAAGCCATATCTGTTTGTAAAACCGAAACTACAATTGAAAATATGCGAGGGACTCGGGCTGACTACAGACTGTTATGTGCCTCTTTCTTGTATTTTCTTTTGAAAAAGAAAAAAAAAATAAATGTTCAACTGATGAAATGATTTCTCATTAAATCAGTTGCTTTTTTCAATTGATCGAGAAGACAAAATTGATAAGGATAGTAACGCCCTTAAATCTGTTAAATGGGACACCTGATCGACTACTCGTTGAAAAAAGCCCGAGAATGAATGCGACATAATCACACCGACAGCAGCCTCGAAACGCGTAAGTAGGGTATCAGTTTAATCGAATGTGAAAACAGAAAACGAAAGATTTTAGTAGTATCGACTTTTGTATTTCGCGAGAAACTATTTTTCGGCAAATACAGAATAGAGCTGTCCGTCACCGCCTTTCATCAGCTCAGCACACCTAGATGATGGACACCTGTCAATAACGAATACTCTCGTTATATCACATTGGCATTGGGGATCAACAAGAACAACAACAATCCATATTTACTGAGTGCCAAAAGGAATGAAGGTCATGAAAGTAATCTTTTAAAGGCTACTTCAGACGATACGATTGCCACTTTCAACTTGACGTACTTCAACTGCCGCAGTATGTGCATCATTCCACGTACTCTTGTTCTCACTACACAATTCGAAAACAGAGTCGTTGCTTTGTAATTATAGAGTGTTTTTTAACCTACTATAAAACGTCTTTTTCAGTGTGTTTTGAATTAGCCTTTGCTTAATTAAAAATTACTCAACAGAAATGATTATTATTTACACTGTATTATCAGTGGTCGTGGTTGGGTCGCCTATTTAGACAGGAGTGTGGCAGCTGAAGTTCACGAGGGTGCTCTTATTTGTACTTCCGAATAAGAATACTCAGGAAAGATGGTAATCGTATTTTTGCAACCTTTTCCGTTTTCAGAATGAACGGAATAACATTCCATTCATTCCCCTCCCGATAACAGAATGAACTAAATGAAGAGAATTGAGAGCCGGTATGGTTCGGCTTGAAAGGCACCGAGAATAACCATGCTTTGGGAAAACTTTGGACGAGTGTGCACCAGAAGTGCTGTTTTAAAGGAACTTTCCCCAAAAGTATTCTGTTTTCAAAATATGCACTTTATTTTGGAAAACATTCTCTCGTCCCAGTTGGGCCACAGGCAGCCCAAGCTCTCTTAGTGAACCACACAAGCAACACAACATGGCGTCGAATTATAAGGGTTTGTATGGGATTTTCGACAAGATATCCATGGAGGTAGTTAAAAGTGGAAATATTCAATAAAAAACGCCTTACTTTATTTATATGGTGTGTTCTTGCTTGCTGTGTGGTTATTTCCCGATCCGATGCCATTTTAGCGATTTCTTTCATTTCTGAGTTTCCACTCTTAAAGAGAAATCGAAGAAATCGCTAAAATGGGATCGGATCGGGAAAATAACCACACAGCAAGCAAGATTACACCATATAAATAAGGTAAGGCGTTTTTTATTGAATATTTCCACTTTTAACTACCTCCATGGATATCTTGTCGAAAATCCCATACAAACCCTTATAATTCGACGCCATGTTGTGTTGCTTGTGTGGTTCACTAAGAGAGCTTGGGCCGCCTGTGGTTGGGCATGTCTCATTTTGTTCTTTATACATTAGTAGACAGTAAGGTTAACTTTACATAGAGTACGCATTGCATGGTCTTATTGATCCGCTGATCGATGTTTTGTCTGTCATCTGCGTTGAGTTTTCTTGCATTTTTTGCTTCCAAATGTCCTTTCAGGAACTAATTCGTTGCCTTTGCGAGCTATAACTGTTTCGGAAATATTAGAAAAAAAAATCAGGTGAACTAAACTGTGCTATCAAGATGATGGAATTAAATCTTACTCGCTTGGACTTCATGCAGGTGTGTTGGCGGCTCCATGGTGACAGTGTACGCCACTGAGCAAAAGTTTGTTTTCTTGCAATTTTTATGTACTCTCATCCTTGTTTTTTTACATATTTTTGTATCTAGGTTGGGGTAACTTCTCCAAAAACGATGAAACTGTTGTCTAGTGGAGGAAAACGAAGTGCTCAAAAGGTGGAAAATTCTTAAATAATATGTTGACATTTCAGTGCAAAGGTTCAGAAAGATTTGAGACATGTATTTAGCTGAATCAAGCTTGATTAGAAAAATTCATGGTTGATATGCTGTATAAATTTTATTTATTGGTAGGAGCAGGCTTTTAGTTATGACAATTTGTCAAGCTTCATGGATAAGGCTTATGAATTGTGAATTTGAGTGTGGAGAACATACTCTGTACTTATTGACTGAGTGGATGCATGGACCTCACTGTACGGGGTTCTGTATGTCCTGACCGAGAGCCATATATTTTTCCATCCGGCCCAACCTAACTCAGTACATCAGATGGGTGCATTTAAGTGCAGATCCAGATGGCCTTTCCGCACCAGCTCATGTCAACCTGTCCATGCCTAATGCACACGTCGGTTTTCATACGATAACTAATGTATACTGACATGAAGGTTGAAAGGGTTGGTACATGCATCACTGTCATATGTGTGGGGCTGTGTGGAAATCTTGCCATGTGACTTACTACTCAGGGATGTTTACATAGCAAACAAACAACTGAACAGGGTTGTCATATAAACATAGATTGATCAATCACATCAATAAATAATTATAGTCAATTTACTCGTCAAATATAATGGTTTGAACCCAGGAGTCATGTCATAATTAAGTGAAGTACGATCATCCGGGTGAGTGTAATCCTGAGAAGGACTGTTTGTGGTGACATTAACTGACGTTTCAACAACCTGAGGGGAAGTCATCATCAGAGTTAAGTGATTTGTGTAACATCAGTAGTATTTATATCTACTGACGTTACACCAATTACTTGACTCTGATGATGACTTCTGCTCAGGTTGTCGAAACGTCAGTCAATGTCACCACAAACAGTCCTTCTGAGGACTATACTCATCCGGACAATTGTACTTCACTTAATTATGAGTCAATTTACTCTTTTTCAAAGAAAACAGTCAGTGATCCAACTAAAAATATACCCAAGCATTGACAGCCCTGTACACCCCTCCTGCTCTCTCTCCGTGGATGATGTGGATTGACGTGTATATCCGAAATTTATTTGTAGGTTGCAATAGCTGACCAAGATGGAGTATTGACTTGTT
>OX419341.1:342500-362500 GCA_948470475.1 Galaxea fascicularis | reverse complement strand
TGGAAGTCAAGGTAATTGTTGGATCTGACTGCTCCTTCCATGTCATGTTCAGGGTGTCTCATAGGGTAACCTAAGAAAGACGGGAGTGTCCAATTTTCTTTAGAGTAGGGTAGGCAAGCTACATCTCTATGACATCTCACCACCATCACCCTTGTTTTATAAAATGTTAGGTGTACTGGCATTGGAGACATATGACATTACAGCTGATGGTGTACCTGATGTGTTTATTGGACGTGATGATGGTTTAGTTGAAGTTTACGGCTTTGATGAGATGGAAGAGCCGGTTCATAGGTTCAAACAGGTTAGCTGAACATCTTTAAAAATCTTCTACAAACAATATTATAACACAAACTAACAATATTTCAGTCAGTCCTGGAAACATGGTCTAAGTTACAAAAAATGGTCTTCATTTTGCTGGAGTAAGAAGGGTAAACATGTTTTGCAAAGACAGCTTTTCAGTAGTGTTCAGCATTGTGCATAGGCAGCTAAGTTGCTAATGCTCCCACCATTTCTTTAAAATGATTCAGTAGTCTAGTGGTTGAGCTGATCAAACTTGAGGTCTCCAGGGTGACCATTCTGAGCCTTCACTGTTTTTTTTGTCTTTTTTTTTGTGTGTGAGATCTTTGGACAAAACATTGCATTCAAATATTGGGTGATCTGTTACACACTAGTATCAACAATAATTGTTGATAATTGAATTATTCAATTAAGAACATTTTTGGGATAAATGCAACTCTGCTATGGATAATTGATTAAGTCAGTTGGAATTTGCTGTGTTAAGTAGTCCTTACATCAATAATTGATTGGTTTATTTCAGGTTCTTAGTGAGAGTATTACATCTGTTTGTGGTGGGTGTGTGAGTTCCTCTGGCTATGATGAGGTCATAGCAGCGACGTATGCTGGCTGGGTGGTGGGACTCACCTCAGAGCCTCAGCAGAAAACGGCAGGCCCAACAACCACTACACAAGAGCCCATCACTGAGGAGGTCCAGGCTAAACTTGACAGTCTTAGGTAAGTAAATATTATTAAGACAAGCAGTAGAACAATGAACACAACTTAGTCATCAATTATAAACTCCTCTGAGTTAGCTCTGAGATTATAATAAGCCCTTTTCTTTCATTTCCTTGGAAATCCACTGCAAGCGTGTTTTAAGCAACACGGTTTTGACTGTAAGTGAATGATATATATGAAATAAATCATTTGAACTATGGAAATGAAATCAAGTGAAGGATGATCTTTGCGGTTGTGAACACAATTTATGTAACTGCATGAAGAAGCTTGAAAGAAATTCAGGACTTCAACAGGGTTTAAGCTTGTGACCTCGCGATACCAGTGCGATGCTCTAAGGAACTGAGCTATAAAGCCACTAACATTGGGAGCAGGTCAGTGGTCAAATTCAGGACTTCAATTTTCAAGGGCCTATACAATGTGTTCTTGCCATTATTTTAAATAATTCCATCAAAGATAAGTTCTTAATATGTAGTAGACAAAAAGGAGACTGGGTTTTCTCCATTACCCATACTTTAGAGTGGCATTCGATGGAAGAGAGTTCAATAGCTAATAGCTCTTACAAGTTGATACAAAAAATGTAAGAAGGTTGTTTGTAGTATATAATACTTTTCTATCTTTTTTGTAAGACGTAAATGTATGTGAACCCCATTCTGTGCCACTTATTCCACAGTCAAGCTAATAATAAAATTGTGATGCATCCTAAACTGACAACACAAGACTTTATTGATTAAACTATTTTTGCTTTCAGGTTGGAAATAGAAACACTGCAACAGAAGGTGTTAAAAGAACGAGAAAAATATCAGTTTACTGCACACTCAGCAAGTGCTTTGTCTGCCATCCCTCAGTTTGCAATCAATGATAAATTTGCACTAAACAGGGATGACGCTAGTTACACATTGAGCATTGAAGTCCAAATCCCTATTGACAATGTCCTGCTACAGGTTTGTGAAGCGTTCACTCATTTTCAGTGTTGTTTGCACCAGTGAAACATGAATTAATTAATATATAGGTGCCTGAGGTAAAGCTATGCATAAATGTGCAAAATGTTTGTGGCTATTTAATATGGGCGCCATATCTATATGGCTCATTCCTTAAACTTAATGTCATTTGAACCACAGGTGGCCCAAACATACCTTATGAGGAGTATGTAATTTACATGTTTTAGTGCATCGGTTGACATGGAACGTGACGTTCGAGCAAGCAGTTATCACGTTACAAAGCCACCGTTGAGAAATAAAATGTTGAGATTTGTGAAAATTAAATAAAGGCAATTTTTAACTTTTTCAATAAAATGAATAAAGAAGACTCACCTCTTTTACTTTCTTGTGAGTTTTGGTGTGAATTCATCATTTTTTGCCTTTTGCATGACCCCTGTTTCACCTTTCATAAGACAAAGTCAAGGCTGGTCACAATGGCCTTGCTGGATCCTTGCTGAGGCCACACAAAAAAGTAATTTTTTCCACTGCAATTCAAATCCACTGTGATTTTTTCAGATTTGGCCCAAGAAGGAAAACTCCTCTTCCTCTCTGTGTGATCAGCTCGCAAAACGCTTCATTCTTTCCCCTCCAAATCGGACTATTTATGCCGCAATTTTATGCTCAACAGCTCTCCTCTGATGCTTGTGATCATCCACGCACCTACCAACTAATTTGCAATAATTTGAAATTAGCCACCTCGCCAGCGTGACAATTTACACTTACAAGTTGGGTTATGGGGAAAGCAGCATAGTTAACCTGTCATTTTTTCCTGTGTACCTGTCTCATAAGTGTCCATGTAGTATCCTCCCTGTATTATAAGGTGATGCAATAGATGTTGATATGATCCCTGTGTTCCTTCTGTAACAGAGTGATGTCCCTATTGACTTATTGGATGTGGACAAGAATTCTGCTGTGGTCAGTTATAGTGCCTGTGACATCGAGGTTAGTGCTTATTAATAATAATATTATTATTATTATTGCTTATAGCACACAAATTAACATTCAAATATGATCAAATGCGCGTATTAACATTTATCTAAGTAGTTAGACACGTCTATCAGTGATAACAAGGACATCTTATACCATGTACATCACAGTGGGTACAAAGGCCCAGCAGTGAAAGCAGTTTTGTCCTACTTTTATCTTGAAACTTCCTGCATGCCTGTTTATAACTTTGGGGTTCATACTCTCTTGTCACCAGCACCCATCAGCCACCCAACCCTCAGGAATTAATTATTTTTGTTTTAATAATGCCAGTTCTACTTGAAGAACTCAACAATGTGGTATACATGTGTGTAACACAGGATGATAAGAGAATGCACTTGCTTTTCACACTTCACATATCCAATGTTCACCAGTCCTGCATGCAGTAGATCTCATTTCTGAAGACTGAAACCGACTCACCATCCACTGCACTGCATGCACTGATTGTAGTAATATTGTTATGTGACTTGTAATTATTTATTTCTACTCTTGTTGATTTTTAGAATGGGAATTTCCTTTTGGCAACTTATAGATGCCAGGCAAACACTACAAGGCTGGAACTTAAGGTTTGCAGACTGTTTGAAACTTTTCCCCACCAGCTTCTTCTTTGGCAAACTGATACACATAATTATGCTAAAAATCACACTTTGTCTTAATAGACAGGCCACACATAGCCTTTCTGGTATATCAAGGATCAGAGTTCCTCTATTCCAACTATAATTCTTTGATTCCTCACTGTAAAATCTTTTATTTCGACAGAAACATACTGCAACCTACATGTAGTTCCATCCTTTCTGAATACCGCCTGTCCGTAAAACAACGGATGGTCCCCAAAGCATGCCGGGGGCCGTCCACAAGTCATGCAATGCATGCGATATTACACTCACCCTCCCTGGCATGGCTGCAAGCCAATAGCATACATTTTTTCTCTGCTTCCGTTGTAATAGTATTACTCATGCTGCAAAATATTACAGGCCAGTATTTAATTAGAATTTTATTTTAGATCAGATCAATAGAAGGGCAGTATGGTACTTTACAAGCATATATTACACCCAGAATTCAACCCAAGACCTGTCAAGTACGGCAATACAGCATCAAACCACTTTCACTTCACCAAAGGACTCATGTGTTTGATGAATCTAAGTAAGCAATCAAAATTGTCCTAGTTTACCAGTAAACTTACCGGTAGAATCGTTTTATACCACACTTATAATATTACATAGTAATTTTACATGGATTTTATTTCAATTTTACAGAAACATGCTTTGTAGATCAAGAAGGAGTTTCCTTGTTCGTCAATTATCGGTTTCAAAGAAAAGCCAATGAAACAGAAGTTGTAATTTTTGTTGTCCAATGCTTTTGGTCCTAATATTGCTCTTTTATTTAGTTATTATTTTCATTTGCCAGGCCAATGAACACCTTGAAGTTGATGGGTCATTTCAGCCTCGCTGAAGTTCACTCCTGGGTTTGTTTCTGTCTTCCTGAGGTTCCTGACAGGTTTGTTATAGTCAAGTCAATTCAATTAACTCACACAGAACATTGGTACTATTTAAAATTCAATGCTTTTAAAGATAAAAATAGAAATGTGAAAAAGGAAAATAAACAATTCAATTTCAGTTAATGTTATTTTATTGATTGTGTAAAGTTTGGGACACCTAAAGAGTAGAACTAACCATGTAGGTGACCAAAAACAAAAATACAAGTAGAAGGAATATGGTGACAAAATAGCTGTTTAGATAAAGATAATGAAACGATAGATAGCATGGTGTCCTTTGTCCCATGGTGCTCATCAGCTTAATTCTATCTGTTTATTGTCTTGTTCAAGGCCAGTTTAATCTCTTACTTTTATTGTTGCTGGCAGAACTCCTGCTGGAGAACAAGTAAACTTTCATTTTCTGTCAACATTTCTGGACACTCAGCTGGACTGCCTGTACAGGTAGGTTGTACTGAAATAAAAAGCCACAGGCTTTCAATGGAAGAGATACCTAAGATCCAGTGGCTGGTAGTCAACTATTGCTTTTGTCTTTTCTGTTTTCAATTATTTTAATATGAACTGAGTAAAATAAGCAGGGCGTGTAACACCAGTAGCCTCATGAGTGACCAGCATGAAATATGTACACAGTTACCATACAATCCAACATAAGTCAAGTAACAAGAATAATTGAAATAATCACAAGTAAATAACATTCCTCTGTGAGTTAAACAAATCTTTGTTTGCTTTTATTTTTTCTTTCTCTTGGTATAATATATAATTAGTCAGTTTCAACAGCTCTGCAGCTCTTGAACTCTGCAGAGGTTCACCAATATTCTAAGAGGAGTAAAATATCTCTTGAAAAACAAGGACTGATGCACTTGTGACACCATTTTCTTCTTTCCGCAATCATTGCACCTGATCTGTCATCAGTGAGCAACCATGGGCAAATAGTAAATGACCAATTGGCCAATCAGAACGGATGCTTTATTCAAGTTGTGTTATAAATAATAATGGAGAATAATGCTGTGTATGGTTCATTTGATCTAATCTCCAACCGCAGCTGCAGTTACTATTTGTTTTGAAATGTTGTCTCCAGGAAAGGGGAAGCCATCTTCAAATCAGACAATATCTCAACCATATCAATTCTCAAGGATGTACTTACCAAGGAAGCCACAAGGAGGAAGATAAACCTGAACATTTCTTACGGTTTGTCAAGCTCTATTGTGTCAAGACACAACCACACATCAAGCAATTTTTTGCTTGCAAACAGGATCTACAAGCTGTATAAAGATGTGTTATATATGTTACAGGTTAAATTTGATCTCAGGTCATTTTTGATTTAATCTAGGTCAAAATGAAATTCCTTTGTCTCCTAACCCTAAATATTTATGAGAAGACAAAGGAATTTCATTTTGACCTAGGTTAAATCAAAAATGACCTGAGATCAAATTTAACCTGTAACATATACATGGGTGTGGATAGTCCTGGCTGATCATCTAAGTGAACTATGCATATGGCACACCTACTCATGTTATCTCACAACAACTGTCATGTTACCACAATGACTGCAGTCTGTCAAAAATAATATTGCAAAATGATTGTAGCGAAGATCCAGCATAGCATCTCAAGCTATCAATAATTCTTGTGTAGTTGCAAAGCAAAAATCTACCGACTTTTATAGTCAAACATTGCAATACTGTGGAGCATAAAATACACTGATCACCTTTCTGATCACCTCATAGAGCTGAATGAAGATTCTGTGGTCCACACCCTGAACCTCATTCATCCCAAACTGGAATATCAACTGCTACTGGCCAAGAAAGTCCAGCTTATTGAAGGACTCAAGGTTGGGAGAGCTTTCAGTATTTGTAAATGAGATTTGAAAAGTACAGGTTGTTAGACCTTCACCTCCAGTTGTGATGTCCAGCCTTCAACCAGGCTGCAAAACAGTCAGATTATTCTCAAAAAGTGAAATACATGTATGGAACTTAAAATAAGTTGATGCTTTTGAAGACATACAATGGGTAAATGTTCTGTTTTATTTTTTAGGAACTGCAGATGCATGAGAGTGACATTGGATTCTTTGCTCCAGAATATCAACAGATACTGGGTAGGAAAAACATCTTTCAGTTTAATTCACATATGATTTTTGCAGCTATTTTTGCTGCCATATTTTTAACCAGTTGGCTCGCAGTTATTGTTCTTGGTGATCAAAAATTGATTTGATGGTTATGACCCATTGCATTTTTGTAAATCGCCATGGATAACTAGAGGATGGTGCGCGCCATAGAAGTGTTTTATTACTATGTTTTATTAATAATTAATATTATTATTATCATTCTGCACGTTTTGATTGTTTAACGACACTGATTGTCATTTAGATGATGCAGAAAATCTTCAAGCAGAATACAAGAAACAACCTTGTCATTTGGAAAGATTGTATGGTATCCTTTAAATTGAGTGTTTCCTATTGTAACATTGAAGAAGGTTTTACTAGAGATTGTGTTAGCATCTTTAACAGCATTGAAGAAGATTTGAAAGAATTCAGGATTTCAGTCTCATTATGCACCTGCTGAAGATGATAATTAGATCACAAGCTGTTATACTGCAACTATTATGGGTTGTCAGGGTTGTCTTAGTCCCATATTACAGCCTTCAGAGTCATGATTTTATTGGGCAGCATTGTTGAAGTGTCAGAGGTCTTGCAAGGCCTAGGAACTCTGTCATTTTCAATACATAAGGGATCAAAATTGAAACAATGTAGATAAGATGAAGACTTTTGAAGTCTACGCATCTTCATAAACGAAATAAGAAAACTAAACCTTGACGAGATAGTAATTAACAACAGCAATTGCTGTAATCTGTGTAGTCAATAGGAAAATTTTATTTTTTTTTTTTTAATTTTAAATTATATCTTGTACATAAGTTTTCCCGTAATTTTAATCATTTCCCTGTAAATATTTAATTCTCTATAGGTGCATCTTAATTAGTGTCCCCAATTAGTCTTATGAGGCTAAACAAATCGACACTTAAATAAAGGTTTAACTTACTTACTTACTTACTTGAAAAGGTACTTCAGGAAAATAATGGCAGAATTAAATTAAGGAGCTTTGCAAGGAACTTGAAAAGAAGAGTGGATCTGAGTAAACATGCTAGTATGACACATCTGTTGATACTGTATTTCTAATTAGTAACACATTGAACTCAAGTTAATAACTGTGACAGGCACTCTTGTGTTGTTTGTTAATGCAGTTCACACATTTTCTCTTAACAAAGTATCAGGTATGATTACAGATCTCTACATTGACAAGTTTAAATTTAAGGTGAGGTACCACTAGAATGTGTCACTCATAGTCCAGAACTCAAAAATAACATTCATTCTTCTATCTCTTGGTTACTCTGTTCATTGAAATTGTTTTGACTTTGAAACAAGGATAAAAATGTTTTTCTCTCTCTCCCTCTTTGTCTCAAGGGGATGAATGTGAAAAGCAAAGTTCCAACCCTTCTTGAAGTTCTGGAAAACTATGATCTTCAGAATCTTGTGGACTTCTTTGATGCAGCCTAAAGTCATGTACAGTTTGATGGCTATCACAGAATGTACAAAATTCATTCTATTTTATGCTGACATCTGTGTACATACAATAAGGGCAAAATTAAAACTGTCAATAGTTTATTGAATTACATTCAGCCAGTTCCACTGACGCACTTTTACTGGGGTTTACCTTCACCTCATAATATGCTTCGTGCTTGCTTTAAATTTTAACAAGTAAACAAGAACACTAATAAACTATGTGTACCTGACTGTATAAATGCCAGGTTATCAAAAGTAGCCAGCAGCTGGTGAAAATCACCACTAGCTTTGTGTTCCTGGCTGTACTCTGCTGGGATATTCTTCTGATTCTCTAGTCCTGAAAAACAACTGCCTACTTCAACAATAAAGCCACTTTCTTCTAAACATTATGAAAACCCAGATAGATGAAATAATCAGGGAGGAAGAGCAGAGAAAACAAGAGCAAAAGAATAGTGGTTGTGGCAAAAAGTAGATATCAGTACGTGACAGTGATGGCATAATCTGTGTCCTGAGTACCTGTAGTTTATTACTAAATTTAAACAGTGCACATATTAGTTGTCCTGTAGCTGAATATGCATCTCGGGTTTGCAAACATCAATACAAAAATCACACTAGTCCAATCAAAGTCTTCACTTTGCGTAAAAAAACAATTCTTATAGTTGATGAAATTTATGGAACTTGTGTGGTTTAGTGAAGTAAAGTTTTTGTAATATCTGATTAGACACCTTCAAATCTCTTAGATGTCAACAAGAAATTTTACAAAATCGTCCAAGTGAATGAATATTAAGCATAGAGCACTTTTAGTTAAACCAAAACAAAAGCAATTCTTTTGCCAATCACAACAGATGTAGAAAGTGCAATAAGTAGTGTTTGGAGCATACATGGGGCAGTTGCAAGTACAGGAAAATATGTGCAATCAACCCCTGGCAATGTACCACTGTTTTTGGTTTTGCTTCTTATTGGTTCTTATGGTGAACCAGTCACAGAGCGCATTAAAGTAAAGCGGAAGTGAAACACTTTCGACATTCACTTGAGCACTATTGTCAATACGGTACTTGATGAACAATGTGTTATCATTTTGTAAGCGTGGGTATCCTGTGACAAAAATGCAACTGGAATCGTGAAATTTTTGCCAGAGGGAAGGTTCGCTAGGTGTGTTCTCCCATGTAAAATCCTTTGAAAGCAAGCGTTTTATTGGAATATTGTTTCCCACGATCCTGTTCCAAGCTGCTTCGATTCACGACCATTTAGCGAATGATTGAATCCAATACTCAGCTTGCTAGGAATTAAACCTGATACATCCACTCACTCGCACTATAATAATCACAACTTGTTTCAGTTCCTTATCAAGCCTGCTGTCATTTATCATGACTTCCTTTTCTCCATTGCATCCCGAATCGATTGCATTAAATTTTTCGCCTTCTCCTCAACGTTTGGAATTCCTTCGTAATTTTGCTGTATATACGCCCCTGTCAGAGTGCCAACCAGAAGTCCTAGTACTAGTCTCTTGTCGAAATGTGAAAAAACAACTCCTGCTACAAAGCCCTTTAGAAACGAGTAGTCCAAAGCCACCTTATTTGGCGAAGAATCGCCTCCTTCGCCCGCCATCTTTAATTTGCAAACTGGTATAGATCCCAGGCTCCCGAGAACAATAATAGCCATGGACAAGCAATACGTGCACGCAATAAACTTTTGTCTCCTGTGGGATTCTCTGGTTGGGTTCAAATTAAACACGAATCAACCAGGAAAATCTGTTCTACTTACATATTGGCTCAAGTAATAAATTTTACAGGACATAGCAACAAAAATTGTCTTTTGTCCGCATTCATTTTGCAATAGCTGGACTCTATTTTCCCCACAGGCGGCTCAGACGTTGAATACGATTAATACGTGACATCAGTCTGTTGATGATTGCGTTACGATTTTAGCCGTGAGACAGTTATGAGAATGCTTTGAAAATTGCTCTAAATGCTATGTGAAGAAGATAATTTAAATAAAAATGGCTTACCACATGTTTGCATTGCGTTATTTTGATGTCTCTGGGTTCCTGGAGGTGGTTTATGGCCATTTAGACGAATTTTATCCTCTGGTTAAAATTAATTCGTCTAAATGGCTCTAAACCAGAGACATCAAAATAACGCAATGCAAACACGCGGTAAGCCATTTTTATTTAAATTATCTTCTACACGTGGCATTTAGAGCAACTTTCGAAGCATTCTCATACATTGTCTTATAAACGGCTAAAATCGTGACGCAATCGTCAACAGAGTAATGTCACGTATTTTAAAATCGTATTCAACGGCCGGGCCGCCTGTGCTGTCCCTAGAATACGTCACAAATAAATGAGTCTAGGTAAGCTGAGATCAACTCTTTGGGCATTATGGATACATGGTAGTGGGCATTGCCCGGGCATTTGCAGCCATGGACAGCTGTTTCGGTCTTGTTAGGCCTCATCAGCATGGCATAGCTTAGGCTCAAGTGCCCACATCACCATCAACAAGCAATTAGCTACTAATGCTCGGGCTCAAACTTACATCTTCTCTGCTGTCCCCCCATTAGATACGATTCTAGCCTTTGAGGAAACACTCTTGAATAGTTGACTTTTTTATGGCTTCTTGTGCGTTTTGTAAAGACCTGTTAACGTTTTCCACTTTTTTTCCTAGCATGCACGGTTGAAGCAAAAGTGGAAAAAAACTCTTCATGAAGGAGACACAGGTGAAAAAGGATTACCCTTGTTAAGTTTAGGTTTCTTTATTTCCTCATGGTTTAAGAAAATATATGTTGGCTGCTGATTAACAAAAAGCTTTGTTTTTTTTGCCAACAGTTTGAGGTATTTTACTGACACAGTTCTATTACATTGTAAATCGCCTTTTTTTCCGTTTAAGCGTATCTCCCTTGACTTCGTACCGTGTATTAACTCGCTGAATCGGTTGGTAAAACTTGTCAACTTTTCGCACTTTTAATTCCTTCTCCAGCTGCTGAAACCGGTTAAACTTGTTGAAGATGATTGGGAGAAAAGGTGTAATCAGCAAGACCCCTGATACTGAGCAAAGACCGCCTGCAATCTTGCCACCTGAAAACAGAAATCAACCCATCAGAGAGCAATCTTGTATCAACGTCCGCAGACATTTTGGTCAGCGAATGGTCACGTACAACGGGAAGAGTCTCAAGACTGCTACATTATCGGGACTCGTGCAAACCTTCGTAGCGCTGATTAATCTGTTGGACTAGCTGCAGCCAGTCTAACTCAGCGCAATGAACCAAACAGAAATTTTACTAAACATATAAGGCCAAAGGCAGGGAAATATGCAAACATAAGAAATTCGATCCCGTCTCCTCATTTTCCTTCTTCCTTACCCTGCGAACAGCCTGCTCGCAGGCTAACTTCCTGCCTGCTGAGGAACCCCGCCAGACGTAGTTATAAAAGACAAGGAGTACCGGGAATTAATAAGACATGTTGTTTACCAAGTGTTTTTGGCGCCAGGTCTCCATAACCGAGCGTAGTGATGGTGACTAAAGCCCACCAGCATGAAATAGGTATGTTTTCAAAAGGAGTTCCAACATCCCATTGCTCAAGATAATACGCTAGACTACCAAAGAAAACTGTTCCAATGAGAATCAGAAAGCACAATGTCCATAAATCTTTGGCGCTTGCTTTTATAGTCTCTCCTAGTACATTCATGATTGAGACATAACGCGAAATTTTCATGACCCGGAAAACTCTGCAAAGTCGAAGAACTCGCATGATATACAACGGAGGCCCAAATCTCCCAGTGGAAATAATTAAGGAGACATAAAACGGAATGATTGCTATCAAATCAATTACATTTAAAGGTCGGACAAAAAAATTTTTCTTCTCAGGTGAGACCAAAAAACGGATTAGCAGTTCAAAAGTGAACCATCCAATGCAGAACGCTTCCATCGCTGATGTGATCCTTAACTGTTCTTGTGCTGATTTGTGCGAAATATTCTCATTAGTAGAATTTTTTACAAGTATCGGCGATTTTATTTTCGATATCAGGATCAACGATTCAGATTTCCCAGCTCCTGGGAGCGTGTCAACAAACATGATTACAGCTGAGGCAATGATAACCAGCGAGGAAAACAGGTTAATCAGTCTGGCTAGGACACTCGAATCAGGCAATTCAAAGATCTTCCACACTTCCTTTTGGCATCCTCTTGTAGGAGCAACTGGTTTCTTTTTCAGAACTCTTGGGATAACTACGTTGCTCGTTTTGTCGTGCTCACTTAAGTACTCATAAAGTCCAAAAAAATACAACTCATCAGCGAAAAGCTGTTCAGGGAAGTTTTCGGCATTGGGAAGCACGAGCGTCCCTTTGGATTCGTAAAAAGTGAAGATGCTTTCGAAAGCTATTCGATTCCTGTCAAAGAAGTATTCATCACGAATACAGTCGTAGAAATATTTCCGCTTGTGTTTACTTGCTAAAAGGCTCTCTGGATACCGTGCTAGTAGTCTTGTAGTGAAGAAGTATTTCTTTCCGCTAATGTTCGCCGTAATTCCGTTTGTTCGATCGCTTTTACGTCGACGGCCGGATCTGACTAATGGAGCCTGTTTGAACTGCTCTCCGATGCTGTAAAACAGATGTGGTTCCGAGAGTCGTCGTTGCCTCTTTCTTTCCCCCTGAAGTCGCTGTCCGTGTAGTTGAAGCATACCGATTTTTGAGAGCCGAGTGGCTGTGTGTTAAGCTCGTTCAAAATCAGAATCTGTCGGGGTTAAGATCAGAATTTCACCATGATTTTATCATTCGCGAGAATAATTAGTTACACATCGTAGGTTTTTTTTAAAATAAGTCCATAGATAACGATTTTTGACACGTAATTGATCAAGTTTAAAGTAATGTCTCATTGATTTATTGATTACTATGAAAGTTAGGGTGATAATTACAATTTTTGCTTTATGGCCAGTCAGAAACTAAGCACTCGCTCTGTTAGCAGTATTTTAACTGTACTGTTGGCCCTCAGGTCGTTACTTATGCCGAATGATGGTTTAGACAACCTACTAAGTTTGCGTGTGTTATTATAACGATTAGTAACATCTACAACAAACACGCCAATAAAAAAACATATGATTTCATGAAATCACCCAATATAAAACAATCCTATTAGAAAGATTAAGAATGAAAAGCGACGATCCGGTGGGAATCGATGGAACAAGACGAGGTCCTGGCATTTTAGTTTAATTCAAACCGCAAAATGTTTTCCTTCAAACTTGGAACACACCTGGTGTAACGTTTTGAAGCAGGTGTTATCAATCACCCTACAGCCATAACCATCACACTTAAGGTATATATCTGCTGCCCTATGAGAAATATTCTCAGCTTATAGTGAGTTTAAATCCAATATTCTTTGTATGTGTCGATACTCTGTGAATTATTTTCTTACAGATCAGTTGTTTTTTATTTCTAGTGATCAAATAACGTGTTTTGTCTGCAGGGATCGGAAAAGATGAAACGTTGATGTCATGCAGCGATAACAACATGCTTCTTAAATCTCCCAGTTGCGTGGCTATAAATACCATTATTAGTTTATTCGCCCGTGCTGTTAGAGGGAAGTAGCGTAGCGAATATATTTTGGCCCTTTTTTACCCCTAACTCGGTGCCCTTTTCCAAATTGAAAAATAATCCGAATTCCGTCTCGTTAAGGGGGGGACTAACTTGTTGCTATGGAAAGTTCCCAACCCTCCTATCTTGGAAACCCTAACTTACACAGGCAAGCTGTCTGGGTATGTTTTTACACTCAAAAACGTTTTCAAGATTTTCGTGTCACAACCATATTTGGTAAGTCACATGACCAGAACAGAAGAAAAGCCTAAAACTCATGTGCCGTACACTTCTAGATATCGAAAATGTTGCCAATGGTTAACGATCGTCAAGATACAAAAGTTTACGTATCGATTTTTTTAAATTCGCGTTTCTGTGAGATTTGACGTCATAAGCACGCAAACTCGTACCATTTCGTCATTGTCATTGCAGTTATGTACGTTAACAATAACTGCTTACGTACGCTTCCAAAGAACGCTGGAATATTTCCGATTGGCAAAAAGATCGGAACTGTATAAAATTTTCTCCATGTTTTTGGGATTTTTTTCTCTAAAGCGCGATTGGGGCCTGGGGCAAGTTGCGCATGCACAATAACAATTTATAAATTTTACAGGTTAATCTTCGCACGTTTCACCGATGTAGTAGCCTGAGTATCAGGCCCTATAGGGGAAGCGGGAACGAGGGGAAGGAAGAGAAGGGCCTGACACAAAGCCATTGATTCGCTTGTGTCCAACATCCAGATTCTGGATGTTACGCTGATTGGTCAAAAGACAATAAGAAACGTCACGTGAGTCAACCGGAAGTCAAGCTGTCAGCGCAGGGGTTACAGACGCCATATTGAAGTTTACTCTCATGACACATGACAGTTACCGGAAGTGACTTTGATTGGCTAATTATAACACGCGCTGTCCGGGGGTGGAAGGCTTCTGAGAAGCTGTTTGTGTCAGGCGTTTCTTCCTTCGCTTTCTCGCTCTTTTTGCCTTCCCCACCCTAGAAACGCCTGATACTCAGGCTACCGATGTAGTGGCAAAAATACTGAAAAAAACAGTGTTTTACAAAACAATCCGCAAAAATCCCTTGACAACAACGTGAAGTCTGTAGTTAAGTTAGTCTTAACGAGTATAACTGCCGATAAACCTTCTCAACTCGACGGTACATAACACTGTAAACCGTAGGTTGAAACTAAAAGATAAAGGAACTAAAAGTTACAACATGAATAAAAAGAATTGCACCGACTGCCAACGAAATACAGCTAACAAGAAACGACGATAAAAGACTATACTTACATTGTTACGGCTACTAAAAAAAAACTGCGAAATAAACTGCCTTAGGCGAGAACTTCACTACACGTGCTACCGGAAACCAAAATATGAAACTTTCGCGTAGCGCTTCGACTGCCAAGGAAAAACTGCTATCCCAAAAAACAAGAAAACTGAGGCTTATATATGGCAAACACTGTAATTACATGCACAACACGGCGAGACTAAAATAAAGGTGTAAATTGTGATGAACTGCAAAAACAACTCGGAAAGAAGGTGTGACACACAAACAATAAAACACTAACGAGCAGGCTACAAAAATAAAACAAACGAACTAGCGCCCAGGGATCTTACAACGAGTATCGAAATAGACCATAATGGCATCACAGGAAAAATGCAGAGCACATCGTTCGATCTCGATCAGAAGGGACTTTTTGTGCCAACATAAATGGAGTGAGTCTGGGGCAAACAGACGTCACTTCTTATCCATAAGTTATGTATCAATGTAAAATTTATTCATGTTTAGAGTTCTTTTGAGTTAGTAGTATATGCGTACACATGTGCTGTTGCGAAAAGGCGACGAAATTACAGTATTTTATTACGAGCTCTGATTGGCTACTGTCAGGGAGCACATTCATATACACTGGTCTGAAATCGTGCGAGAGAAAACAGGTCTGATCATCATCCTATTCAGACATTTTGGTTCAGTTTGAATAGAATTTTTTCAAACATATGAAGATCAGCTAATAAGTAAGAGGAAGGAAAGTTATGTGCAATGCAGTTTTATGGCAAACTCTCTTCATATGCACCTTGTACACTAACTTTTAAATGCTAATGCATGGCTAAGATGACTTCTCCCCACCCCTCTCTTTTTCTTGATGCCTCTTTTTAAAAAGAAATGAAAAAGTACTGTTACGTAATCACGGGTTCTTTAATACAATTACTAGATTTTTCTTGAAATCTTGTGAAAGTAATGTTATCAGTTGACATGGCGCAACGTATAGCAAAACGTCAGTACACACAAATAATCCATTCACTTCCACTTTACCAGATTATTCACCTCCATGTGCCGTCCGCTTTAATGCCGAATATTTGCTCAATAAACCACCCGTTAATTCGTCACAAAATGTGTCAATGACAGCAGGTACTCTCTTGAGCAATTAAAAAAGAGGAATTTTAAAATTGGAAGTTGCTTTTGAAGTCTATGTTTAATTGTTAGAAGATGTTAGCAAATTCAGTTCTTCTAATCGGAATTTTTGTTGGTTTATCGTTATCGGCAGCACATGGAGATCAAGGTATTTCTGTGAGTCAAAAACTGAATTGATTCTCTCTAAAAGCCTAAAAATATTCAACCCTGAACATGCTGAACCCAAGGGATTGATCAGGCATTTAAAGTTCAAATCAGGTGGCATGTCAACTCGTTTTTTGCGAAAGTCCAGTTCTCACATCATTGTTTATAAAAGAACACTACACCTTTCCTTTTGAGCCTGATCTGAATCCTGCTTGTCGTTGAGAAAATCTACAAGTAGTTAGAATATCTATTCTAACGTCATTTGTTTACTATGTTTGGAGACTAATTTCGTGTTTTTGGTCAAGCTATGTTGTCCGTCTACCCGCCACTTACCATCGCTATTGATTACGATGGGTAAATTTCCAAGTAATGCTCGGACTGTTAGAGAGAAAGTATTTAACTGTATGCTCAGTTATTCAGAATCTCATTTATGATCCGTGGAAGAAACTTTTTCCAGAGTAACACCTTTAAGGTTTTCTCCTAAAAATGTGAAAACGTGGGTGAAAACCCGCCAAGGAAATATTTTGACAAAAAAAAGAACACTTATATTTAGCAAAGACAAATTCAAACATAGTTGCCGACAGATCTTTTAAAAACCTTAGCTGGCCACGTCTATTATGAACTCCCTCTGTCAAATAACACATGATGATGACGGTGATCATGAAGATAATCACTGTTGCTTTAGTGATACCGGTAGATTTGGAAGTATCCCTTATGTCGATGAACTGAAGCGTAGATTTCTTTAAAGAGAAAATCATTTCGTTGACAATTCCTGTTTATACGTTCGGAAGGTACACTAAGTCATGTTGAGACAGTGGAATGGCGACTGTTGAATACCCTGTTTACAAACTACAGCAAGAATCAACGGCCTTCGACAACAGTAAACGTTGCTGTGAACTTGGTTGTTACCAACCTTGATAGTGTGGTAAGTAATGGGACAAATGACTTTAAAGTTATGCACTTAGGGGATGTCCCTACAGTTCGGTAAAACTAGGCCAACACAAACAAACTTACACAGTAATAAAATTTGTGATTTCTTTGAGTATGAAGGATCAGTCTCCTACACTGTTTTAAAACCATCAGTAAACGTTTCTTTTGCTGCTAGTCCTGGCCAGAGATCACCAATTACAGACCCTTATGGAATGCTTCGAAATTTCCAAAAATAATAATAAATGTACATTTTTAGTTTTGACTCGATTGACAATAACTTGAAATGTTTGCATTTAATTAAGTCTTTCGTTCCGCCGAATTATTAAACAGATTGAATGGTTATTTATTTATTTATTATTTATTTTTTTTTTGTGGTGTATAAAATTCAGGATCCAAAGAGAGAACGAATCGGCTTGCACATCTGGTTTCGAATGGTAAGTCCAGTTCACAGTTCCGTTATGGCTTTATTTCAGGCCCTCAAGGCCCATGACGTCTTGATAAGACGCTGTATCATGATTTGAAAAGGATTGGCCGCGCAGACATAGCAACTAGGGAATATTATTGGCCGTTCCAAAATTCAAAAGGGAACTTGGGCGAGTTTCAAATTTTGAAGTAATCGATAAATGGATGCGATCACATGAAAAATAACATTGAGATTGGTCGTTTGACCAAGTTTGATTCTTTTACGTTGAGCAGAGACCAAGTTATGGACCTTAAAACATAGCTCAAAATCCATACAAACGTCTCTAATTTTGAGGCTGTGTCCCCCCAAACCATGGTTTTGACGAATTTAGTTCGGCTCATGAAAAGTACGGCGTCTGAACCGGCCCTTAGTTACTTGTTTGATTATTATTTGTTTATTTTTTTTTTTATTCTTGCTTTAGTTTTGGATGGACAACAGGATGCAGTGGGACTTGTCTCAATACAATATAACATCTCTAATCGTAAATTTCGATGAAGTATGGACACCAGACATGATGCTTTACTCGGCGTAAGTGCAGTTTATCTAATATTGTGCACATAAATCAACTTGATTTCATGTTTTCCTTTTTGGGTGTTTGCTTTAAGAACATCATTTTTTAGTAACATCAAACATCTAGCGATAACTGATTTTTTTTTCCACCGGCAGAGTTGGTTCCGTGAGAGACTTCGGAATTCCATCTGATGATGGGCTCAACATGAACGTCATCATTTACAGCAATGGCACAGTTTTCTTTAGTCAGCGAACCTTCGTTCAGAGCGCATGCGCCATCAACATCGCCGATTTCCCTTTTGATGATCAAGTGTGCGAGCTGACATTTGGTTCATGGAGCATGGATTATACTCTATTACACCAGAAACCTTGGAAAGGAGGCATAGACTTGACGGATTTTACTAAAAACAATATGTGGGACTTGCTGCATGTCTCTGTAAAGACGAAAGATCAGCTGTATCTGTCGCATGAGAGTCCCTTCTCTGTGTTGGTTTACACTATAGCAGTGAGACGAAAGGCGCTGTTTTTTGTTGTGAACTACATTTTACCACCCGTCGCCATTTCTTTCTTGTCACTGCTGCTTTTTCTGATACCACCGGAAGTAGGCAAACGAATGGGTAAGAGCACAGGCAGCCTAAACTAAGGTTACGAGAGAGTCCAGTCTTATTTATTATTTATCTATGATATTTTATTCCCCATGCAAGGAGTTAATTAGAGCTAAAACGCTAAAGGTTCCTTGCGGCAGAGCGCGGCGCTCGGTTCACCGGATATTTTCTTAGCGCACTTGTTGCGCCCAATAACTCAAAGAGGAGTCTGTTAATAGGTTTCTCCTAAACTGACACGTTTCTTGTATCATAGATGACCCGCACTTTCTGTTAATGTGAGCTTAAGCTGGCTTCCTTAAATAACCTCGTAGAATGTCACCTAGCAGTCACAAAAGACATTGATTGTCAGTTTGATCTAATCTTTCAGAGGCTGGTATAAACCTTCTGCTGTGCCTTTCTGTTTACCTGCTCTTGGTGAACTCTAAAATGCCTAGCACCTCAACAGCCTTCCCGCTGTTGACCAAGTTCTACGGCTGCGCAATAATCATCCTTGTGCTGGCCATGTGTTGCACGTGTCTGGTTTACGCACTGTATTTCATGAACTCTTCAGGTTTGGAATTGCATGCTGCGTCTGTGGCCCTTACACTTAAGGTACCGTACATGAGCAGGAAATATAATATAGGGGTCAAGCCGGGTTGGAGAGAAAAACCCACTTCAGGATGACAGACATAAGGCAGTTTGGGTTTTAGGCGGAGTTCTAAAGGGCGAAGCATCAATGCTGATGAGTCGATATGCACAACAAAAACGTTGTTAGGGCTTATTTGGACAAATTTTCCTTAACAGTCAGCTGAAAAAGAGGCATAAATTTCCGTAGGTCTAAACGCTATGGTCATGTAGTATTATTAATAGGGATTTAAGCAACGACGACAACGACGGCAAAGAGAACGTCATTTCAAAATATAACTGAACTTCTCGTGTTACTGACTCTTTCGCTATTATTCCAATTTGTTTCTCGTGAAAAATGCTGGCGAGCTGTCCAGGGCCGAAATTACTGTAACCGGTGTGTGTCAAATCAAAGAAAACGAAAGAAAAACTTCGCGTCACGCGCTCACGTTCTCGAGAAAACCTAAAATTTAGTCCTTTCACGTCGTTGTTTTGCAGAGGATGACAAAGAAGTACCAAAATGCAAAATGTAAAACGCACGTGCAGCGTAATGTTTTGGCTCATTAATCCTATTGTCTTGTGGCGTTCTCGTTGCCGTCGTCGTTGCTTAAGATCCCTTATATCTACTATGTCGACTCAAATTCAGAGACTGGTTAATTTCTTTCCAAAAAAAAAGAAAACAAGTAGCTTTATTTGCACGACCATAACTTCATACAGTATTGCAAAAGCACATATCTTAACAAGAACAATGTTACTCTACA
>OX419341.1:327500-337500 GCA_948470475.1 Galaxea fascicularis | reverse complement strand
CTCGCTGACGTCACAAACATGATTAGACAAGTAAGAAGTAACGTGACGAGCTGCAATTTTCTTTTTCCTTCAATCTGATCATAGTTAGTAGAAGAGACTATTCCTCTACTAACTATGATCTGATGTACTGCTATTCCATAAAGCAAAATAAACAATAAATCGAATTATTGTCGTAGGCTAGGGTTTGCAACTTCTAAGATGGCTAGTCAAAGCAATCGACGCTGTTTTATCGCCTTTGGTTGTGTCTGATTTACTAATTCCCTGATTGATCAACAATGCACAAAATTGCAACAAGCTAAAACCCAGCACAAATAATACGTCTACCGGTAATTGCAAACGTTTCTGAACGACTTCAGTCCTCAGTGTCGGAAATGAAACATCAGTTTAATCCAAATTTATGTATAAATTGCCATTATGCAGAACATTTCGTGTATTTATTACCTGTGGCATGAAAAAGTTGAAGAAAGTCCTTGCTCTTACCTCATCGGTAATGCTGTTTTTCTAAAGGTCGAAACAATAGTCTTTTGGCGGGTGTGTGTGTGTGTGTTCATTCTGAATTTAAGAAATTTAAGCCGCTAGTTTGCTCCCAGTTCCTCACTTTAGAAATTCGAATTGACGGCCTCCGGCATTAATTTTTTTAATTGTTTATTCGCTCAAATAAGTTAAATCAGGAAAAAACTTGGGTAAAATACAAATAAAATTTAAATGCTATAATTGGCTGTTGTTTGTTATCTTCTCACAAAACAAAATCAAAAAAAGCAAACAAAGCAAATCTCCTACCCAGATCTCAATTCATGTCAGATGTCCTTTGGTCACATTTCAGGACAAAGGGCCTTTTGAAAACCACTGAACTTGGCCCTTGAAAAGACGTCTCATTCTCGGTGGCAACAAGGTTCTAATAAACTCACTTTTTTGGCTCCAAGAGCAAAAGGAAAAAAAAGTGAAAAGGTTACGACTCAGGAAGACACTTCATGGCCAGGGATTTCCGGGTCAATGCGAGCTTAAACTCTGGCCTTGAAAACGAGGTGGGTCGTTAGATGTATCAAACCGTCAGCAACACAAGCCAGAAATTCTTGAACTGTTTAAAAATGATAGAAAGAGGAAAAGAAAAATTACAACAAAACAGCAGCAGCAACTAATGATGCTGTCTGATTTGTTTGTTTTAGGGCAAAAAAAGTCACTGTAACTGGCAGATAAACGTGACTTTCAAAATAGTTCTTCAACAGTGTCATGCATGCTGTTTGGGTAAAACTCTGGGGGCCACCAAGGGAGTTCATACGGGTACTTTAAAGAGCAACAACAATCGTTATGCCACCTGATTGGTTACCTACCTAAGCCAATCATTAGTTGCAAAAGTAAAATCTTCAAAAATAGATAAATTTAAACTGATAGTTAAATTGTCTGAATCGAGAATCAAGGCCACTAAAAAGGACTGAAGTTATAACCGGGAGCCCGCCTGAGCTAACCTGTTATAAACTGAATATCTCTAAAACCGTAGCGGTTTCCACTAGGGAAAGCCGCTACGGTTACCGCTACGCTGTTTAATTCAGATTTAAACATGCGCGAGTTTTTTCAGTCCTTCTTTCAGTGTCAGCCAGTCAGCCACTAAAATCTTGAAAGACATTTACCACAATGATATCCAAGCTGTCTAACAACAGTGGCTCACTACTTGACAATCATTTCAGTTAATTACATTAACATATAACAACAAGGTGTTTGTCGGGTAGGTATTATCAAGGCCAGTCTTTAATTAGCTCTTCATAGGAAATAAATATCGTATTGCATACACCAGCCTTTTTGTTTTAAGAGACAAAGAAAAGGCTAAGTCTAACAGGTGCCAAGGTGTTGTTAATCAGTATACAATGATGTAACACATGTACGTACGAATTTATTTCATTTCCTTATTCATCAACAACAGGCCTTGAGGTGTGTTCAAGACTGAGTATTTACCTTGTTCAGGTCACTGTGGGTTGGGTGTCTTATTGCCTATCAATTGAGTCAGGTATGATATAGTGAATCTTAAACCATGAGCAAAAGTTTAGTTCTAATCGTTTGCTCTAACTTCAAATCAACGCTTCAAGTAAACTGACTTTTAGTTTCTCAGTTGCTTTCCATTTTAAGGCGGCGAATCATAGCTTTCTGAAGAAAATGCCACACCCGTCCAGCGCCAGTGTTAATGCGTTTGCGTTTATCATAACGCATTACAGACTTTAACGGCGGAGTTTCGTGGGTTACAATTAGTGTAATGAAGATATGATTTCAATTTCTTACTCGCCGCACTTTCTCATCTGGCTGTTGTAAGCTGTGGTTAATCATCAAAAAACACCCAACGATTATCAGATCTTAGCCTAAGTCAAGAGCCATAATAGACTATTGCTTAAGTCCATTTTGAAACAAGATGTAGATTACTTTAAAAACTGCTCGCTCCAACTGATTTACAAACCTAACCGTAATACCCATTTCTGTATAAGAAAAGGTTACAAGAACGGATTAAAAGAAAGCCTTGTTTTAAATCGTTCACCAATTCTATCAGTGGTCATAAGTGATATCGCAGGATTGAAATTTTGCAATTTTTCTGTCCTTTACGATCGTTCCCGATTAGTGGCCACTTTTTAGCAGGAATTATAGAGCTGTGAATTAAAGTTAAACTTTATACCTTTCTATTAGAATTAGTTTCTATTGATATTGAGAATATTTGTTTGGTGTATTAATAATGATAGTAATAATAATAATAATAACTTTATTTAAGTCTCAAATCTTGTGTTCTATTTCCTAGACATTCAAAGTTTTCGAGGGCACTTCACTCGTCCGATCATGACTGCGATACCCAGTGCTCTGCAAATTTTACTCGCCAGTGTGCTCTTGGTAATCAGTGTGTGTGGCAATCATTTCATTCTCTTTGTCTCTCATCGCACGACTCTCAGATGTCCTCACATGAAAGTGTTGGCTGCACTTGACCTCACAGCTACACTGCTTGGACCTGGGCTCATGGTTACTGCTGGTGTGGTGGATTCCACATGGTTTGAACACAACAACTTCTTTTGTCAGAGCGTCAGCTTTCTAAGCTCCTCACTATCAATCGCTTGTTTTCTGGTTCTCTTAGTTCTTGCTTTGTTTTGCCAGAAATTCCGAGATCATATTTATCCACAGGAAAGGCGACGTGCGAGAAGAAAACAAAATCTATTCCTTGCTATGTGTTGTTTTGCAGGGCTTGTGTTAGGTGTTCCTCCTCTTCTGGGTTGGAGTTCTTACAATGGCCTATCTTTCTTACACTCTTGCTCTGTTGTTGACCATGTTCAAACCTTATCACACTATTCTGTCATATATTTTGGGATATCATTCACATCTCTTTGTATTACCATCTTCTTGGCAATTAGAGCAGTAAAACGGCGTCATTTTTATCCCATGCAGCTTTTCTGGGAGCGACACGTGTTGGAAACAAAGATCAACGACCCTGAGAAAACTACAGCTGGTTCTTCTGCGTATTCCAGTGGACAATTCTCGCGAGCCAGCTCCATCTCAGTGAGACGATCTGGTTGCACTTCAGCCTGCAACAGTCCTGCGACAGTCAGGAAATATTCAAGGAAGTCTGCTGTTTCAATGGAAGGAACATTCAACGTCCTGTTGGAGAAGATCACACGGCAAAATGAAATAACGCACGCTGGGCGAACAGGAAACAGTCGCCATAGCGAGGTGCCCGCCGGTCAACCAAGTTTCACTTCCGGTATCCCGTGGCAATGCACTATTGGTAAGGCCTTTGTCATCTCCTCGGGTATACCTTACACTTTTAAGACAAAGAATATTTTCAAGAGCGCCCGCTGTCTTCCGCGACTATACGCTCCTCAACAACAGCGGTCCCTGTCACGCCTACTATCACTTAGGTGTTGCGTAACCTTACTATGCTGGCTTCCTCTTTATGCTGCAGTTGTGGTACAGCAGACATCTGAATACTATCCGCAAGAGTTGCACACCTTCATTCGATGGCTGATTTTTATGCATCCGTCGATCTGTTCTCTTCTTACTTTGTGTGACGGAAGTTATAGGCAAGTTTTGCGCAGGGCCTCGCATTCTTGTTTCAAGGCATGCGCACGAAAAGGGGAAACAAACGCTGATCTGTCGAAGTTACATGATGTGGAGGGCAACCAGCAAGTTCTCCTGAAAGAAGCATCAAAGTTATAAAGTGATTACATCAAAATAAACAAACATTGCACATTGATTGTTCGTCACTAAGATGAAAAAAAACCATTTCTTTAGCTTCGTAATGCGACAAAAAATAAGTGGAAATGGTATATAGTGCGGCGAGAGAAAAAAGGCGGGAATATAGTATGTCACATTTTTCTTTTTTTTTTCTTCTTTTATCTTCTCATACTCATACCACTAATTTTTCTTGCACAATTCTGCCCAAGGAAGAAAGATGTAATGAGGTTATCCTTATGTGAAGCACCAACCTAAGGGCAGCACTAGGGGTGATCAAAGCCAGGGTTCGTTACGTCACTAGTGCTCCTTTAGCGTCCCATTGAATCAATTATGAAAAGTTGTGAGTCGAAATGCAGGGCCTACGGTTTATCTACATTTCAGATGTCATTTCAAAGGAAGCACTTCTCCTCAATTATTTCAAGACCCTGTGTGTTGGTCGGGCCTGGGTTTGAACTTCAGGTTACGGGGTTCCCGCACGGTAGAGTCCGTCGCTCTACCAACTGAATCAATCGGCCGGCGGTTCAGAATGGTATTCGTGGTGCCGAAGAAAAGAGGGGTTGGAATTTTGTAGTTCTGCCAGAAACTGAGGCTGAAAATGAAAAGCAAGTGTAGCAGAAAAAAAACAAAAAAAAGGGAAACTTGAAGTTGATGGGCTGCTTAGATA
This sequence comes from Galaxea fascicularis, assembly GCA_948470475.1. NCBI lineage: Eukaryota > Metazoa > Cnidaria > Anthozoa > Scleractinia > Euphylliidae > Galaxea > Galaxea fascicularis. The sequence goes on along the minus strand of OX419341.1, from coordinate 332,639 downwards.
TTTTCATTTCTCTACAGGAGACGTCCGGAAAGCTAACTAAATTAACCGTGTACAGGGCTCACAGAACAGTTTTTAAAGTGTGGGGCCGCACCTGCCTCTTTAATTGAGGGGAGGGGGCTGACTCTAAAAATGGTCAAAGGAACAGTCGTAAATAGGCTATTTCCGAATTACAAATGATGGAACAGAGAATTAACTCTGAAGTGTAAATTAAACTGGTAATAGAAACCCATGAAAAACCCACTGGGCGTTAGCCCTAGTAAAGGGTATCAGGGAACCACATGAGGCAAAGAAAAATTTCTTATGACCTCGGTGGGAATCGAACCCACGACCTCCGGATTAAATCTACCGTTGCTCTGCCGACTAAGCTACGAGGTCGGACAGAGAAAGTCGGGGACGATTAAGATGGTGAATCGCGGCGAAGAGAAAGTAAGGGTACATATATATGTTGTGCCGCGTAGCACTGTAAACACATACAAGTGATGGAACAGAGAATTAACTCTGAAGTGTAAATTAAAGTGCTAATAGAAACCCATGAAAAACCCACTGGGCGTTAGCCCTAGTAAAGGGTATCAGGGAACCGCACGAGGCAAAGAAAAAATTCTTATGACCTCGGTGGGAATCGAACCCACGACCTCCGGATTAGATCTACCGTTGCTCTGCCGACTAAGCTGCGAGGTCGGACAGAGAAAGTCGGGGACGATTAAGATGATCATAACAATTTTTCTTTGCCTCGTGTGGTTCCCTGATACCCTTTACTAGGGCTTACGCCCAGTGGGTTTTTCATGGGTTTCTATTAGCACTTTAATTTACACTTCAGAGTTAATTCTCTGTTCCATCACTTGTATGTGTTTACAGTGCTACGCGGCACAACATATATATGTACCCTTACATTTCCGAATTACCTGAGGCCTCTTATTTCAAAGCGAGTCTTAGTGCTCATCCTTTCCTTTGCAAATCAATTTTCGTTCAAAAGAAATTAGTTTAATTTGCGTGTGAATGAAAATTGATTTGCATATGAAAGGATGAGCACTAAGACTCGCTTTGAAAAAGAGGCCCGAGGTAATTCGGAAATGCAAATAGCCTATTTGGATTTTTTCCCGCGAGGTCGGCCAGCTGGAGACGACCACTTTAATCCCGTGAAATTACTTTTCATTTTTTGAAGTTTTTTTTTACTTAATTTTTTATTTATTCCACAAAAGTGGAGGGGGGAGCTGGCCCCCCGGTCCCTCCCTCTGCTCGGTTCCTGGCCAATATGAGTGGACAAGCATGGTCAGCATGGACTAATATTGGCTTACATTAGCCTATCGAAACCGATATTGGCCAATACAGGCCCGTGGTATTCAACTATAGAGGGAGCCAATTACGAGTTGCTTCTAATACAATTGCAATTGGCCGTTCCGAAATTCAAATTCAAATTCCATAGAAACGTCTCTCATTTTGAGGATGCGTCCCCCAAAACCATGGTTTTGGGGGACGCTGTCACAAAATTAGAGACATTTGTATGGATTTTGAGCTATGTTTCAAGGTTCATAACTTGGTCTCTGTTCAACCTAAAAGAATTAAACTTGGTCAAACGACCAATCTCAATGTCATCTTTCATGTGATGGTGTCAATTTATCGATTACTTCAAAATTTGAAACTCGCCCCAGTTCCCTTTTGAATTTCGGAACGGCCAATAGGACTCCTTTATGACATTAAACGGACGCATGGTGCATAATCTGTAGTAGAAATCGACCATTTCCGAATTACCGCCGGCCGCTTTTTCAAAGCGAGTCTTGGTGCTCGTACTTTCATATGCAAATCAATTTTCATTGACATGCAAATTTAACTCATTTTCATGTGAATGAAAATTGATTTGCATATGAAAGGCTGAGCACCGAGACTCGCTTTGAAAAAGAAGCCTGAGGTAACATTGCGGTATCCCAGAGTTCGGGACGTTACAATCATAATATACAACGTAGGTTTTAAGCCACCCAAGATGGCGGACGATGGAAGCATACTGATCAGCCAACTGTCGAGTTTGACAGGAAAACTAGACCATTCAGAAAAGTCGTGGATTGAATTAAAATATAGTTTGGAGAAGCTTAAGACCTGGGCAAAAGTTGAACATAACAGGTAATTTCCAAACGACTACACAATCAACATTTTATCTTGGGCCCATTGAACAAAATTTATTTTGTTGTGGGATTACAGTGAGACTTATATTCTTACGCTTGGACATTGTACAAGTTAATTAATTTTGCTTATTATTGTTATAGATACACTGTATCGGAGAGTAATGTTCTGCAGGCGAAAGATGTTATCATGGCCTGTAAAAACATTTTGTGTTCTTGTGCACGTGCAGATGTAGAAAAAGGACAACATCAGTTGATCCTCTGCATTAAAACTTTAATGGAGGCTTTCAGATTCCTGAGAAACTGTTGTGCTGAGACACCCAAGAATCAGAGAAGTGTAGTGTAAGTTGTATAAGGAGATATTTTAGAAAAACAGCTGCTCTCTCACTTTTGATTACATGAAAGAAATCGAAGGGTGCATCCATACCCTACCACAGGTGGCGTCAGTGCTGTAACTTCCCCTTGCCTTTGAAAATTCCTAAATACTCAACCCCAGTATTCTCCAATAATTCCATAATCAGTAACCTCCTCCCTTTTGAAATTTCTGTTTTTATCATACATGTGACCCCTATGGACTGTGAAACTCAGGACAGATGAAATTTGATTTGTTTGGTAAACAATAAATTATTATTGATATGTGTATGGAGTATGCAATTGTTTTGAGTTTGATGGCAACACAAGGGGCAACACATGATTTTAAAACATTGAAAGAGATATTTATTGGAACAGCAATTTCTTCGAACTCATAACCGACATAGATATTTCATTTCAGTTGAGTGGATTATGTAGAAAGTGCCAGTTCCATATCTTATATGGTGGTACTTTCAGACTCATGCCAGCACTTTGTGTCTTGCAAAGAGCAATTTAGAGGGAAAAAAAGTTTGTTTTCCAATCTAATTCTGCACAGGTGAAAACTTAATGGCTTTGTTTATCAGTAGATTTCTCAGATTATAATAATTGGATTGGTTACTAGTCAATCCGGTTATTTATGATGATTGATTATGAAATCACAGCCAATATCCCAACACTACTACCAATTCACCCTGCTGTTAAATGCATGAAATTTTTATCTTTATAATATGTACCAATCAAGTGGAATCTAATGTGTCTCACCTCCGAGGGAAAAGCCTTTCAAATTCCCTTCACTAACCTTCACTTCACTAAGTGAAAGACTTGTCAGCTCTAAGGACAAAGCTCAGCTCAATTCAATAAAATGTTGATGCTTTTTGAACAGTTATATATTTTGAAGCTCCGTTTGCGCATTCCATTCACTCACAAGTGACACAAAGGACTCTGTATACCTTATCCTAGTTTCTCTAAAACATGAAATCATTTTTTGTCAAAGCAAACTTCTGCATCCACTTCCAATTCCTCAGTTAAAGGCTAGTTAGGTTTAGAGGGAAGAAGACATTGAAATTTCACTTTATATTACTAGGGGAGCAGGGTTGGCGCAGTGGTGAGAGCGTTCACCTTCCACCAGTGTGTCCCGGGTTCGATTCCTGGACTCAGCATCATATGTAGGCTGAGTTTGTTGGTTCTCTACTCTGCTCCGAGAGGTTTTCCTCTGGGTACTCCGGTTTTCCCCTCTCTGCAAAATGTGAGAATAGTTAAGATTTGTAAATTTGATTTGAGAATTGTAAAGGATTTAGAATTGTAATGCACATCTGAAAATTTACGTTGAATTTGTGCAGTATAAATATTATTATTATTATTATTATTATTATTATTATTTTTGATTTTGTTTTTAATACTTTCATGTGGTATTCGCAAGTTATGTACACATGCACACTCTAGTTGCAGGGCTGTCATTAAGTCCCAGGGGCCTGGGATTTTCCCCTCATATTTTGAGGCTACTTTCATAGAAAACCAGCATGTTGACATCACTACAGCAACTTGAATCCCCAGCTATTTTTTGCATATCCCCACCTACTTCAAGCATTAGTGACAGCCCTGAGTTGATAATGGTTTTATTCTTACACATTTTACAGTTCCTCTGGTGTGGCAGAACAGGCAATAGAGACCATTATTATATTTTTAAAACCAGAGTTTCAGGAAAGTGAAACAGGTATGTCAGGGCATAATTTTCGCCCTGTTTAATGTTGCAATGCTGGATTGTTTAGTGGTTTATATTCTACTCTAGGATTAGCTGGTGACCATTTCACACACTTGAGAGAAATGCTTGACTTCTGCCAGTTTTTACATGTCTACCATGGATAACATAGTGGAGTATGATGGTCATATAGGTATCAGTTCCTATAAGGAACAAACTCACTCGGTTTGACGAAGCCCTTTGTGTTTATTGCACCACTTCCACAATCAACAAAGGGAAAATGCGACCTACAACAACGATGAATGACCAAAACACTCACAAATATTAAGCTTCAGCCTGTTAACTCAGAGTGAATCGCCTTCAAAACTACACTCATGGCTAGCAATAAGGTCACATGACCCAAAAGGGTGCGAAAACAAGTAACAGGGAACCCAGCCGCTACAGTTCCTGTTAGTGCACATTCCAGTTCAACATGTGAAACCATTCATGCAGTTGCCACTTGAAGCCAGGCATTAAAATGACAGGTTGAATTTAAGTCCTTTCACCGTCTTGTTGGTTGCTTAATCTCCCGTGATAGGGGCTTATGCTCTAAATGTTTTAGCATTCTGGATCTAATTGGAATTTAGAAGTGTTGGTTTTTGAGTTGTCTGGAACTGGTTAATAGAAAGACACATTCGGGTCCGGGGCAATAAATTATCAGTTCTTTCAAGGCAAGTTTTAAGAAAGGGAGTAATTATATTTATTTTGAAGTGGTTAGTTTTGGTAAAGGTTGCTGTACAAATTCAACAAAATAGGGTGTAGATCTTGATTAAAGGGGGTAGTTTCTAAAGAAACTGTGGTGCTGCGTCAGTGGGGAAGTAGTACACAAAGATTTTGGTGTTATCAACAGAGTTGATAAATGTAAATTGACCACCGTACAAGGATTAGAATCCCTGTACGGTGGTCAATTTACATTTATCAACTCTGTTGATAATA
>OX419341.1:282500-320000 GCA_948470475.1 Galaxea fascicularis | reverse complement strand
TACTTAATTGTAAATTGATTCAAACTCATTTATACACATTGAGCAAAAACAGCTATTTACGTACGTCATCGGGAACGCTTGCTACTATTGGTTCCCTTCAGATGGGAGGGGCCGGGACAATAACTGCATAATTGCATTCTACAGTAATTAGTTCATTTATCCTGGATCGCTACAAGATCTTGAGACTGCTTTATAGCCATTATTTCTGTACCATAACCAGCCCAAACAGAACTAAACAAGAAGGTAAGAAAACCAAATAAATTAAACTATTTGTAAGTAATCATATTTCCTTGGCTACCTGTAATGCTTACTTTTCAGTTACTTCAGCTGATCGGCGAATACATCAACGGGCTGGGTATTTCACATTTGTTTCAAGACGTTGAAACGCAAGCTTTAGTCTACTAGCAGTATGTTTCTCCATTATTTGTAGCAATAAATGAATGATTCTAAAACAACGTCTACGTCCAAGGATCTTGTGCAAACTGTCCTTCAAATGTGACGGAGAAAAAACTAAGATGGATCGAAAGTCTAAGTCATGGCCGGTGTCAATATGGAAAGTATCAGTAAAGGATGATCAGTGTGTGCATTGTAACGAGAACCATAACCGCGTTTCAAACAAGGGAGTGGTGTACCTCGGAGCCAAGTAAAGGATGGAAAAGCAGCCACTATGATTGAAGTTATAAATTTATTCTAGCGATAGCTAGAGGTATTGCATAGTTCTGTAAACCTAAGGTTGTGATAAGGCTGATCACAGTTAAATCCAAATTTTTCCTTCTTTTTTCTTGCAGATCCTTACAACAGCTGCTACGTGACTTGTCATCAACCCAATCATGTTTGTGGTACCCAGTGTTCTACAAGTTTTACTCGCCAGTGTCCTCTTGTTATTGGGTGTGAGTGGCAATGTTCTTATTTTCTGTATCTCTCATCGTACGACTCTCAGATGTCCTCACATAACAATGTTAGCTGCACTAGACTCGGCAGCTGCATTGCTTGGTCCTGGGATCATTCTTGTGACTATTGTTGTAGCTCCAACTTGGTTGGAACATAACGAGCCACTCTGTCGCAGCCTGAGTTTTATAATATCCTCGCTGTTTTTCACTTGCTCTCTGGTTCTTCTGGTTCTTGCCGTATTTTGCCAGAAAACCCGTCATAATATGCACCGAGATAAAAGGCAGCGTGCCAAAAGAAGGGAGTTTGTACTTCTTGCTGTGTGTTGTTTATCAGGGCTTGTGTTAGGTGTTCCTCCTCTTCTGGGTTGGAGTTCTTACAATGGCCTATCTTTCTTACACTCTTGCTCACAGCCAAAGCAACCCGTCTCCATCTCTTATTATTCTCTCTGTTGTCTTGTGTGTAACTTTGCTGTCCTGTCGATCACTGTGGTTCTCGTTTTCCGAGCGCAAATCCGTGGTCGATTATATCCAGTACAGATCTTTTGGGAAAGACACGAGCTAGAGACAAAAATTAACGATCCAGAGCTAACAACGACGGCATCATCCAATGTGTCATCTTGTCATTCTCGCACAAGAGGCTGGTCGATTGTCTCCCGCATTCAGTCCAGATGCCAATCCAGAATACAATCAAGAAATCAATCCAGACGAACAAGCTTTCGTTCACAAGCCGGTACACATCTGTCTTTGAACACTAGTCCAATAATTTCAAGAAAATATTCCCAACCACCCTGTCCGCTTGAAAATAGTTTGCTGGAAATCATTCTTCGAAATGCACGGGCTGATAACGGTACTAAAGAGAACACAGCGGGAGCTTATTTAGAGAGGTCACCTTCCCCCATCAACTCGGAGAGAAAAGATTCCCAGTCGAGCTCACCATCGATTCAGTTATCACTTATATCCTCTCAAGCAGGTAACAAACGGGATCCATTTGTGATTTCCTCGAGGATCCCGCACAGTCTCCATACTTTCCTGAAAACGAGGAAAAGTTTTCACAATCCTCGATTCTTGCCTCAGATAACAGCTCACCTTCAGCAACGCTCCCTGTCACGGCTCTTGTCTCTGAGGTGTTGCGTGACCATCTTGTGCTGGCTGCCTCTCTACGCCACAGTTGTGTTGCAACTCTCGTCTGTTCACTTTGTATACGAATGGCAAATGCTCAGTCAGTGGCTGATCTCCGGCGTTCACACATCAATCTCTTCGCTTCTTCCTTTGTGTGACGCAAGCTACAGGCGATCGCTAAGGCGGTTAATACGTTCTGGTTTCAGTGCATGCACACAAAGGAACAAGAACCATGCTCGCCTTTCTGAGTCACGTGGTGTGGAATTCGAAGTCGAGGGCACTGAGCAAGTTATATTGAAGCGTTTAACAACTCTTGGGGTAGAGAGACTCAACAACTTCTCCGAGTAACATTTTATGTTGCTTTATACAATGGACGGTGTAAACCTAGTAAACCTCGCGGTTTGATTGCTCTACACGAGTTGGCGGTTGAAGTTAGTCGCATGAATGACGTCTTTAGTCGAAGAAAGTTAATACAGTTACTCTCTCGTAAATGACCACCCTTGGTGCACGAAAGAGTGGTCGCTTACGTGAAATATCAATAAAATAAACACAAAACTGCATAGATTAACTAATTACGTAAAGATGTTACCCCTTTTTTTTTTTTTTTTAGGTAAAATTAGGCTTAGAGAAAAGATTGAAAGCACTGGCATATTTCGATCGAATAACACTTGGAAAATCTTTTTATGCTACTGTTAAAACCTGGTAGACCAAAACATTAAACTTTCGAAAAAGAAATTAATGCGAACGCGTAAGCGTGAGCCAACAACGGGGGTCAGGGGCCTAGGGGGTACGTTCCCCGGGAAAATTTGAAATTTAAGTCTTCTGAAATGGCTAGAAATGGATCATTTTTCGTCTGTTCAGGAACAAACCTAACGACAAACTACCTCATCCGGCCGTGTTTGTACGAGAAAACCCTCAATGAACTAAGTTGGATCGAAGTGGACAAATATCAGAAAAAGGCAGCGTTTCCTGAGAGGTCCGTATATTTGACATAAAATTATGTAATGTACTTTTTTGTAAAAGACAGACCTGGTTTACTCAAGTAAAAAGAAATAGTTCTTTAATCCGCCAAAACAAAGGAGGGGAGGGAGGGGAGCTAAAGCCTCCCAAGCCCCACCCCTTGCGCGGTCCCTGAGGAACCATAGGATAAGTGCCCACATGTGCACAGCGTGTACACGCAGAAGGACACGCACGAACTGGGCCCAGTTCCTCTCGAAGCTCGCAAAGGACAACCTTTCGCAATAGCTGGCTTTGTACTTGAGAGAAGTAGCTTATTTAAATTACGATTAAGCAGGTTGGTGAGACATAATAGCGTATAATAGCGTATTCGCGCGCTCTCATCTGATGTATCATTGTATGTAAAAAATTCTATCACCAGCTATGATTTATAATGGTAGGATAATAGGGTTGAGTGGGAGCACAATTCAGTCAGTTAAATCATTCAAGTGATTAACAAAATCGCGGGAGTCATTTGTTTCATCACGAGTATGATTACAGAGCGAATTCGTGTTCCAATTATTAATTGTATCTAAAACAAAATTCGAGAAAGAAGAGAAAAACCTTTCGGGAAAAATAGTTTTCACCCTGTCCAATTATGTAAATCACTAATATGATTACAGACTGAATTTCGACTCCACTCAGTCCTGTTACCATTATAAATTTTCAACACTTTGTGGTCATGTGATAAAATACTTATTGACTGAATTAGGTCAATTAAAGGATAGGAAATTATTTGTTCAGGACATATGGACCTTGCGCTCTTCCCACTCAGAATAAGTACATAATCCCCAACAGGCTTTAAGCCAGGTGGCCGTCCGGCTGTCTTTTGGACGGCCACTTTTAGAAGAAATTCAACGAAAATTCATTTAATCTCTTATACTTTTATGGGAAAACATACCTCCTGGACGGCCAGTTTCCAATGTCTGGCTAAAAGCCTGATCCCCAACACCCTGGGAATGTTATCAAAGAAGTCAAATGCTCCCACCACCTGGGGTCTCCCTTTGGCTCCCTTGGGGGAAAAATATTGCAATCCTGTTCTATTATCAGTACAACATAACTGGTTACAGCAGACAGCAACAGATCTTGTCAACTTTGTTTAGTATCCAACTGGTTTCATCTGATCACACAGACTTCATCAGCACATCAGGGATTTTTAAATCTTTAAATTTTTAAAGTGTTAAAACACTTTAACTCCCAAGATCTGATTGTCAATATTCTCCTTGCTGGCTGCTTATGCTGACTCATGCATAAGACGTCATGAATGTTCATGAGAAGTAATGTCATTCAAATTTCCTTCTGTGTCCAAGAAGGCAGTTGTGCCTGGAATAACTGATCTACCAAAGTTCAATAATTTATTAGTCATAAAGGGTTCATTTGGAGTGGTTTTTAAGGCTTTATCACTAAAGGGCAAAATAACTGAATGCTGATTGGCTGAGACAGAGGGTTAAATCTCATTTAATCGATTGGTTTGTTAGATTTGATTGAAATTTGTTCTCATTAAGTGGGCTTCCATTGAGAAATGAATAATCCACATTCACGATTACCTAATTAATTTTGCACTTTTAGTGATAACAAGTATTATTTTAGCATTAAGAGGCTTTCAAACAGGTGGGCCTTGTAATAATATTGATGAAATAGACAATCTGCATGAATACCAATAGATGTTATTGGATTGATAGATTCACTGACTGGTTATCCATGAAATTGATGATAAAAACTGATGAAGATGGTTGAAAGCAATGTACCTTGTATGTGCTTATGTTTGTCATTTGTGGGTATACACTGTGAATAAAGACCCCCTCTGTTAGCCTCACGCCTGTTGTTGGTTAATATATCATATGGCCAGGAAAGATCAGTTACCGGTAGTTTGTTTTTGGCATTGCTGGAAGTTTTTAACAACTCAGAAAAGGGATTTATTCCTAGTTTTAATGGTCTGTCTACCCCTAACATCTTTCTAATAATCTTTTTGTACAGGATGCAGTCAAAAAGTATAGCAGTTGTTGAAGTTAGAAAGGGATTTTTGTCCTGCCAAGCTGTAGAAGATATTTCAGCAGGCTCATTCCTCACTGACCTCTGGGGACCTGTTTTGGACTCACCTAATTCTCACACTGTACAGATTGGCAGTGATAAACATGTTGAACCTCAAGGACCATTGAAATGCTTTAACCATTCATGCCAACCTAATGCAAAGTTTATATACACATGTCGTGAAGATTCAAATCCAGACCTTGATGCCAAGAATGAGGTGTTCTGGTATGTAGTAGCAACTCGTGACATCCAAAAGGGAGCCGATGTTACTTTTGATTACAACACATCTGAGTATGAGTTGGTGGCAGTTTTCCAATGTCAGTGTGGTGCAGAGAAGTGTTTAGGTGAGATTAAAGGCTTCAAGTATTTGTCATCAAAACAACAAGAGGAGAGGATAAAAGATGCATCACCTGTTATTATTGACAGTTGGACCAAAAACCTAGAAGAGTGAGTTCCTGTAATACAACTACAGTTGAACATAAAATGATCCCCATAACAAACAATCATAATGATACATTCTTTTAAGTAGTTTCATACACTGTGTGCATGCCAGTGCTTATTGAAAGGACTGCCTTTTGCTTGTTTTGGATACTTATTGACAGACTGTATGTTTATATTTGGATGTTGGTTCTTGGGGTATATATTGATGAGCATCTTACTTGGAAAGATCATATCAGCTATTTATGTAAACAAATCTCTAAATCAATTGGAATGTTATCCAGGTCCCACTTGTATCTATCTTCAAAAACTAAACTTATTCTGTACTACTTGCTAATTTATCCTTATATCACCTATTGTAACTCTACATGGTTGTCTACATACGTAACTAACTTAAATATTATTTATCGTTTGCAAAAACGGGCTGTGCGAGCTATTACTAATTCAGACTATAGAGCACATATTGCCCCCTTTATTCAATTTAGGAATTTTTGACATTTTTTAAATAAATACATTTGAAATAGCTAAATTTATGTATTGTTTTCACAACAACCTGTTGCCTCCATTGTTTGTCAACTTGTTTTTAACTAATAGTCAAATTCATAGCTATAGCACCAGAGCAGCCAACAATTATCTCGTGCATCATAGAGTACTAAAGTGATGACGTCATAAAAATGAAATTTCTGAAATTATGGGATTTGTCAGGATATTCTGAAAGAGCAATGTCCAAGAGGCCTGCTTGCCAAAAATGAGCATTTGGGGGCAAATTGTCTCTGAGATCGTAGCCCAGTTATGCTTACAAAATTCCATACAAACCCTTCTAAATTTTTTTTTGTACGAACAAAAATGGCAATGGCAATCACTTATTATGACATTAAGTTTAAAGTGTATATGACAGACTTTTTTTTATTTGCTCGATTAAATCTCTCCAATGTACTGATAAGTATAGCAAAAAACTATATTTTCTTATAAACAATGCACTATTGTACCATTTCTTAGCAAATTGATTAGCTCACAATAAGAAAATGACCGAGAAATCTATTTTTCGCGAAGCTTGAAGTCCTGAAATGATGTCACAATCGTTCCCAGCCTCCTGTTTTTGGTCTCGCGGTTTTGTACCCCACCGGAAGTGAAATTTGACGTTTTTGGTACATCAAAACACGGGGAAGGAAAATCGCTATCGAAAATTTTTCTTTGCTATACATATCAGTACATTCAGAGGAGATTTAATCAAGCAAATAAAAAAGGTCTGTCATATACACTTTAACTTTTTGTTATTTGTCCAGTGGGAATGAACTAAAAAGGTACTAAGCACCTAGGTGCTGAAGGAATGAATTGCAAAGAGAGTAGAGGGGTCATTTTATGACTCCTGCAGCTTGAAAAATAAGTAATGAGATACAATAACCTTGCTATGTATACAGAGAAGAACAAATAAGTGAGAATGGCATTCATTTTCAATCCTGTCTAGAAGGTACAAGTAGACTCAGCGAAACTGCAAGTAACAAACTGATTATGGTAAAGTCACATTACAGTAGGCTGCATAAATTTGTGTTATTTTTGTTTGCAAAATAAGTTTTGGTATCCCCTCTATCCGAAGAGACCCAATCCTTAGGTTGGGGGTTAGGGTGGTAATATATTTGCTTCAAAAAGTGACAGGACTGGTGTTGAGCTGACAGGATGACCAATTGACCTGTAGGATACTGGATTTCAAAGCGGTCATCCTGGGTTCAAATCCCACTCTGGCCACTAGCTGGTGTTGTTCAAGGTAGTCCTAGCCAGTTATGATTCTTATCATGTTAAGTCTATTTGAATTACTTTTTTAAGACAATCGAAAGTACTTGCACTAGACAATCAAGTCACTTTTTATACTTGTTTGCTTTAAGGGATAAATGAACCAGACCGTGGTCTCTTGTGCCGTGTTTTCTTGTGGGCACATGCTGACCCCCTACCCAGCATTGTATGAGGGTGAAATTTTGGCTGATAAGGGAAGTCTTGTTTATTACTTTATTTTTGACACTGAATTAATTCATCAAAACTCTGGTCCCTTGGACAGATATAAGTTGAGGCTACTTTCAAAGAAGCGTCCACAAATCGTCGGAAAGCCTTGCCTCCTACGCAGACCTTCTTTTAGTTTGTAACTCTATCTCTCCTCTCAAACGAACGTGGAGAAGAGAGATTGCTCCGCTTTTCCGTGATTTAACAAGTTCCGGCGCAATACCAACGAGTGTGTAATCAAAACAGGAAAGATTTTCGCTCAGCCCCATACAATAATTATACAGGCATCACTGTCATACTAATCCTGTTCCAAAAACGAATAGAGTTTGAGTCACAAAATGTATGTATGATTAATGTAAGGGCCTGCGCGGAAATCTTGCCTCAAAACGAGTTTTTTTTTCCCAGCAGTGAGCTTGTAGCTTCTTATAGAGAGAATGGCGTGAGAAATTATTGTTAGACATTTTAGAAGTAAAAGCAAAATATCAATATTGTCAAGTGTGGAGTCACAAAGAACTAAAAACTTGGGAAAGGGCGGCAGGTGAAGAGAAACGTAAACTGTCAGAAAACGAAATTTCAACAGCAGCTGATAGCCGAGATAAAATCAAATTTACAGAAATAAATATTGTGCTTTTGAGAAGTCTGAGTCCGGGATCTCGATCTCAAAAATTATAATGAGAATAGAAAGAATTTTAGTGTAATACTGTGATAATTTAGGCAAGCGCTTGCTTTATGTGAAAACAATAGCTCGTTTAAAAGAGGCTTTCAGGCTTTCAAGCCTTACCCTGTTTCCGATGGATATACGTTTTGTGATTGTTATTTACTGAAAAGCTCAGCATGTGACACTCTAACCGTTTGAAATGTAAATCTGCTGTCAATTATTGGTAGTTCGAAAAAATTGCTTCATTGCATGTGTACGACGCCCACGTTTCCTTTTGGAAGTGATTTTCCTCTTGAAGATGTTTTGTCGGATGGCGATGTTTCTTGTTTTTATTGAAGCGATTTTTTTCCCACGTCTGCCACATGGTAAGTTACTGAGCTTTTTTTAAGGTCGAAAATACTGTTTTTCTCTTTGTGCTTTTGTTTTCTTTTATTGTAATGATCGCTCATTAAACTATATGCAATGGATTTATTAATCAAAACTTTGAGTACGTCCTAAAGAACAATATCGTAATCTTTACAAATCTAAAAATCCTCATTTTAAAGTTTCTTTGTATTCAGTCATAACTATCGCTTCCACACTAGTACGGCGCTTTCATCAGTCAAAACTTTTAGTGCGTCCCCCACAATGGTATGGCTTCGTTTTAAATAACGGATAATAACCCCGGGGGTTACTCCCTTTAATGGTCTATACGGGGAGGTTCCGCTTCGGGTATATGAAAGAGTAGGGATTTTACGAGTCGAAGTACATGATAGTGTAGGGAAATCTGTCATTTAGGTATTTAAAAGGGCCTTTCATTGAAATATTTCGAACACGCATACCTATCACTGAACTGTTTTAATTATTGAACCCTACATGAAAATGACAGTAAGACTTCCTGTTTTAACGTTTTATTCACAAAAGAGACGGGCCATTTTGAGCAGTTAAAAATTAAGCTCGTCATGGAAGGTATATGAAAGGGATACCTTTTCTGTTAAAAATGGTATATAAAAGGGTAAAAATTATTATTTTTTTTTAGTAGTAACCAACAATTAATAGTCAGGTGCCCTAAAAACGATTTTTTTTTATTATTAGGCCTCTTTGTTTTGAGCTGACAGGAAAAAAGGTGGCAAAAAGTGTCAAATCAGTAAAATTGTGGCGCTGGTTGCGATGATACGAAACGAATTCAGTATTCAAAAACGAAAATGAAACAAAGGAAATTACCTTATGCTGACAATTTACATCAATTTGTCACTTTTTAAAATCAGTATTAAAAATCAAACTGTTCAACTGTTACGGAGAAACTGGCTGTGCTTTACTGAACCAACACCTATAGCTCCTCACAATCCAAGTAGTTGAGCGTGCCTGTCTGCATTATGTTCGGAATCCATTTTGGTTTTCATGAGTAGGCCTTTTCCTCTCATTGTTTCTGCCATCTGGAGCTCCTGATTATTTCACAATATTGAGTTTGAGTTCTCAAGACAGCATCAGAGAAAAATAGTGTACAAAGAATCTCTACTCTGCCGGAAGTTCTCTCTCTGCATTTAAGATGGTAACCTGAGCGATGCTGTCTTAAGGAAACAATGGGGACGAGGTTGTCATGAACTGGAGGCCGATTAAATTTTCGGTACGGCTCGGATAAATATGGGACGAACACCAAAACAAAATTTCACCCCGGGCTTGGACCGCCTGGATAGGTAGTCCGAGCACGGGTGAAGTTTTGGCTGAGCACGGATGGGGGAAAGTCGTTTACACAGTAAACTTTATCTGTGCCGAAATCGGCCTTAAATACAATTTGAATTTAAAAATTAAACGAGGCTTACCTGTAAGGTGAAGTTTGATTGTAATTCTACGAGTTATTGGTCAGGAGCGGAGAAGTCACGTGAGATAGCGCGCGGCAAGCAAGCAGTCAGTCTTTAAAGGTTTTACGGCTCATGGGCATTCCCATAAATGAAGGGTAGGGAGTGAGAAGAGTACATCACATGCGGTGGGCGAGTGACTTCTCCGCTCCTGACCAATAACTCGTAGAATTACAATCAAACTTCACCTTACAGGTAAGCCTCGTTTAATTTTTAAATTCTACTTCGTCATTGGTCAAAGTCGCTACGAAGTCACGTGAGATTTTAAAGCAAATGCCCATGAGCATCAATGCAATATAGAATACTCTTGTGGTAAAGCAAAACTTTTATTAACATTAACGCTGAGCTTTCAAGAGGTCAACCCCAAAGTTAGCTGAATCAGTAGTGCTGATTGGCTTGTCATAGAACTTACTGAAAGTTCCAGCATTGGCCCATCCGGCTGCATCCATGATTGTCTTCACGGAAACATTGGCAGCTTTGGCAGCCGACGTGGAAGCTGCCCGTGTGCTGTGTGCACCATACTTGTTAATGTCAATACCAGCGTTCTCTAGAACCTTTTTTAGCCAACGAGCAATTGTATCGATGGATACAGGCTTAAAAGGTTTACAGAAACTTAATAACAACTGGGTATAGCTCCCTCTGGTTAACTTGGTACGATTAACATATTCTGTAAGAACTGTAACAATGCATAACTTTTTATCTTCTTCAAAGGAGCGAAACTCCAAACGTCCCAGGTGTTTACCTGGTTTAGAGGTTTTAAGTAATTTCTGTATGTAGAATATACAGTTTTTATCCGTAAGTGTCATGTGAGAAACCTCTAGGGAATGTATCGTTTGGCATCTTTGTCCTGATAGGAGTGCAAGCAACATGGTTGTCTTGAATGTCAACAGCTGTAAACTTAGGCTCTCCAGAGGGTGGAGCGTTTTTAGATAAGACAAGACTGTAGAGACATCCCAGATTTCTTGGTAACGAGGTAAGGATGGTCGGGTGGTGAAAACACCTTTAAGGAACCTTGTCACCAGGGGATGGTTGCCAAATGTGCCACCCTCAGTGGGAAGGATGACAGTGGACAATGCAGAGCGGGCGCTATTGATTGCACTGTAGGAAAGTTTCTTTTGGTACATGTCACCCAAGAAGTTTATTCCATCAATTACAGATGCTGAAACAGTATTAATTTCCTGTTCACGACAGTACAGTTCCCATCGTTGTAAGTATGATTTGTATTGTTTTTGGGTTCCCGGCTTCCACGCTTGCAGGATGACGTCTGTAGCTGTTGTTGAAAGGCCCTTGCTTGTGAGGTGTTCCCGGACAAATGGCACAGAAGAAGTTTTATTGTCTTGTGAAGTGGGTGGAGAAGGGCTGGGTTCGATGGTAGGTGGAGAGTGTCCTTTTTCCTAGGGAGAATAAGAGGTGGTGCAATAAGCATGTTAGCAAGGTATGGCCACCATGGTTGAGTAGGCCAGTGAGGTACAACAAGAAGGCCCGTTGCTTTGTCTTCTTGCACTTTTTGCAGCACTTTCTGAATTATACAGAATGGGGGAAAAGCATAAAAGGAAAATTTGGTCCACTGTATATGAAAGGCATTGACAGCATACGACCCAGGGTCGGGTTGATAGGAAACATATCTTTTACATTTGTAATTTAGCCGAGATGCGAAAAGGTCAATGTCCGGCTGAAATTTTATCTCAGCTATCGCCTTCTGAAACACAACGGGATTGAGGCTCCATTCAGTCTCCCGTCGTGTTTTGCGTGACTCAGCATCTGCAGCAGTATTGTTTATTCCTGGGATGTGGGAGGCAGTAAGCCAGATGTTATGTGTTATACACCACTCCCAGATATCAATAACTAGCCGATTAATAGTGTTTGAGTGGCACGTTCCCATTTGATTTAAGCATGCCACTGCTGTCGTGTTATCAATAAGGACAGTGATTGATTTCCCTGATATTATATCCGAAAAGGATTTTAACCCTAGGAGAACTGCCTTGGTCTCTAGGTAGTTGATGTGATTTTCTGCTTCATCTGCAGTCCAAGACCCACCTGTGGGAGTACCCTGGCATGTGCAGCCCCACCCTGTTTTTGAGGCATCAGTAGTCATAGTTACTTTTGGTGTATAATGACTGATTGGGTTGGAAGCTGTCTCAATTGATTCAATCCACCATCGAAGGTCACTGATCGCGTCTGGTGATAGGGACATAGGGCTCTCAAAGTTACCCCTACACTGCTTTAGGGCCTGGGTTTTATCAATCTCAATCCACCGATAATGGAGGGGCCCATACATTACACCAGGAAAGCTGGATGTGAGAAGACCTAAGACCTGTGCTACTTGTCTTATTGAAGGTAGAAATGAATCCACAAGTTGTTTACAGGCATTTTTAACTCTACATGCCTTGTCAGGCGTAAGAGAAATTCTCATCAAGATAGAGTCCAAAATGAAACCCAGAAATACCAATCGTTGGGTGGGAACCAAAACAGATTTTTCGGGATGCACTACAAGACCCAGGTTGTCAAACAGTGTAACTGTATCAATGATATTTTGGACACAGTGATCATGAGTAGCAGCTTGCAAATATGAATCATCAATGTAGGCAACTGATAAGTGGCCCATTTGTCTGAGTGTGGAGTATACAGGCTTAAGAAGCTTGGTGAATTTTCTGGGGCAAAACGCTAGTCCATTAGGAAAGCATGTAAACTCGTACAAATCGCCCCGCCAGGAGAATTTTAGGTATTTCCGGTCCTGTTTAGCAATAGAAACGGAGTAGTATGCATCCTTTAAATCAATAGATGCCATATAGCATCCAGGTGTCATCATCGCAACAGCAGTCCAAATCGTATCCATTTTAAAATGGTGGTATACTACGTACTGATTCAGCGATTTCAAGTTCAGAATCATTCGATACGAGCCATCTTTTTTCGGCCGCAAAAATACAGATGAGATAAAGTCACCCTTCTCGTGTTTCGACTGCTGAATTACGCCTTTTGCGAGCAGTGACAAAATCTCGCAATCAATAAATTCTGCTTCCTCCTGGGACCATGTTGGTTGGTATGGAGGTTTAATTTGTAGAGGAGTTTGGGTAAACTCGATGCTTTGCCCAGCTACGGTTTCCAGAATTTCTGGATCCGAAGTAAGGATACGCCATTGCTCAATGTGGTCAGTAAGCTGACCAGCCTGAAAATGTTTGGCCTTAAACCTGTAATACTCCACAAGACCTGGTAGCAATGAACGATATTCGCTTACCTTGAGTGCTGGTAATACATCGACAAAGGGATTTATTTCCTTTGTTGTTGGTCTGCACGTTTCGTGCGGGGATAAAATGGCTTGCCCTTGTGCTGCCGACTCTGCGTCGGCGGCGCTCGTGATAAAAAAGGCCTGTTGTGTTGTTTATTCTGGTTGAAGTTTTGACCATAATAGGCACGCCGCGGAGGATGAGAGGAACTTGTGGTGCTGCTGATCTTGTTAGTGGCTCGAATGTGGGTCAACTGTGTCTGCAGTTCGTCGCCAAATAGGAGCTCTGTCACAGGCACGTTCGCCGAGCAAAGGTCACCGTAGTCCTTATGAAGGTTTGGTTTGATGTCTTCACGACGAAGCTGAGAAAGCTCAAAACTGGCATGGCCTAGCAAGGCTATAGCATCTGTAGTCATTACTACAAGCTCGTTAAATTCCTCGGCAAAGGTGCTATCAACTTTGGCTTTCAATGTTAGCAGCATTTCTGTGGATTTCACAGCGATGTGACCAACCTTAGTCAGATTGGTCTGAAGGCGGGAAAACTTGAGATCTTTCCCTCGTGCTGGCCTTGGAAGCTTGCTCCAAATCTCTTCGTTCACTTTAGGCACAACGATCTTTGCACAGTTGACAGGGCGATGGTATTTATCGACCTTCGCTTTCAGCTGGTCGTCGCTTAGTTTGTGTAGCCAGCTTTTATTAGCGACTGTTGCGAGCTTTTCTGAGACCGGTGCAGCGGTTCGCTCGGCCTCGTCTAGTGATTGAGCAATATCGTCAAGCACGTCGTCCTGACTCTCAGCCGTGTTCAGTGGCTTATCTTGGGCTGATTGGCCCTCAGTAAGGAGGTCATTTACCTCGGTAGAAACACCTGATTCAGGCGAACTACGTAGCCTTTTAGGAGCAGATTCTGCCTCTTTACCGTCGTGGTCGTCCACGTTGCGGAGACGTTTGAGCGAGTCACTCATTGCGGCCATATTCGAGTTTAAACTGGCCAACACCGGAGTCAACATTCGCAGGAGGTTGTCCTGTTGAGCATCCATTCGATCGTCTGAAATTCCATCAGCGAGGAGGGCGGTTTCGTCTTCTAGGGAAATATTAACGTTCATTTTATCTCGGAGGCCAACTTTCGTCGGCCTGACTGCTTGAGAACCGAACGCAACTGACTGCTTGCTTGCCGCGCGCTATCTCACGTGACTTCGTAGCGACTTTGACCAATGACGAAGTAGAATTCATATTTTCAGGAACTCCTATATATCAGCCTGTAGGATGTTACCTGGACAACGGTTTTTCACCTCATCCCATGCCTTTGCTTTTGAAGGATTTCCGTCCAGATATGAACTGGAATGACATAGCCGCTGTGATCGAGCGATGTGCAGCCCTGGCACATGACAAAAGGTTCAGGTAAATGGCCCTATTACAATAGTTTCCATTATTACCCCAGCATCCTCCTGATCATCATGACCGTTGTCATAATCATAATTATTATAAGATTTAATGACCGTTTGTCCGCTGGGGCACATGGCCTATTGTAAGAACCTGATTGTACAATTTATTGTGGCAGTGTTTAGAATAAAATTGGTGAAACGGTGTTAGCTCTAGGTGATCAGAGGAATGAAAGTGCTTTAATCTTACTTATCTTTTTTCTCTTAAAAAAAATAGCTACTTTGGATTAAAATATTATGGCGAGTGTTGGTCTGGGCAAACCGCTGACCGAACGTACAGTCGTGATGGTCTGTCGAACAGCTGTGTGAGAGGGGTTGGCCTGAGATCCAGTTATTTTGTGTATAAATTTTACGACTACGGAGACAAGAGTAAGTGTGTCAGGAATAATTTTATTCTAAGTTATTTGTTATTTGTTTAAAAACTGGCTGAAAGTAATCCAATTCTTACAGTCCTGCAATTGTGCCTTTCAGAAATATGAATCCACGTGCATAAAATACCAAGAAGCAACAGGTCTCTTTCGTACTATACCTAAAATATCTAAACGGCAGACAAAGGCGGCGTTAACGACAATTTCATTTCATAAGAACTTTAGTTCGTGTGAGTGCAGCTGTAAGTTGCCCCATGACTTCGATAAGTCTGATTAAACAGAAAAGACATTTCCTTGAGAAAAAATTAAAGCAGTAATCAACTGAAACTTACTGACTGGGTAAGCCGAAAAAAAAATCGATTACACTACGAACTCAGATGCAATAGGAGTATGCACAAGACCACGCATAAAACATTTTTGCATTTCATCGCCTCATATTTGTGTTTAAAACTCGTTGCACCACTCGTAGTTCGGATGGTTTGGATATTTAATAGACACGCTGTTGGGTTCATTTGGTACAGATGCCCTTCAGGCATTGAAAAACCTAAGACTATAAATTTTTGTTCTTGAGGAATTATGCCTTTGCGAAAAGTTTTGATTTATGATTTGTTGTTTTTTCATTCAGTCCCCGGTTGCAAGGAGAAATGGAAAGCCCAAAGTGACTATTGTTTTCAGGTGATTACAAACGACAGCTTGACCAACGAAAAAATGAGTGGCCACTGCAGAGAAAATGGCGGAAAACCTGTTTATGCAACAGACAAAAGAAGTGTTCATCTGGTCGAGCAACTCCTCTCCTTAATGCTACTGAACTCGGAAACAAACTCATCCAGATGTGTAGTTATTGGTGACAAGAATGCAAGTTCCTTTTCCACCCTCCCTCGTTCTTCTAAGCCAGCACTAAGCAGCGCTACTCACGCCTGTGCTGTTAGAGAAACGGATAAATGGAAGATACAGTCGTGTAATGCAACAAACTGCTACCATTTGTGCATCACACCAAGAGGTACAGTCTTCACATGGTTAATTCAAAAGAGAAACAAAAAGAATAAACAAACAAACAAAGACAATCATGGAAAGGAAAATTAGGTGGTACTTCATTGAAAACAATGCAATGACACACCAGTACTGCTCCGAACAAACTTCAGATCTATTTGGGTGTTGTCTGAAAGGTCTCCCTCAAACTGCGACCATAAACACCCATTGTGTACTTGCTGTTTTTATTGGAATGAAGCTTGAACGAAATCGTGTTGGTGCAGCCGCATGAATCTGTGATTAGCAAAACACTAAGCACTTAAATTTTGGCAGAAAAAATAACACATTTTTTGTTGACAGAAAAAATACCAGTGCAGGGAAGGCTTGTTCAGTTTGCTGCGGACACAGTCATAACGGGTCACGTGATCAGAAGACTTCTCGTTGATGACGTAATACAGTGTGCACGTGAATGTCTTCTGTACCTGAATTGCTTATCGATGAATTACGAATGCAAGTCGACAGCCAGCCGACGATTGCCAAACTTGGGGATGATTTGCGAGCTGAACGATGAGAAGAAGAGCGATGTACATTTTCAAAGACGTGACGGTTACAAATATTATGAAAAAATAAATATTAACAGTCTTCAGTGAGTCACATTCTTTTCAATCAGCAGCATAAGCTAACTCAGGACAATTACTCATTTCCTCGACAGGTACTGCTAAGCAATCTTTTTCGCTTCATAAACCTCGAGTAGCGAGGGACGGGTAAATCAAAGATAAAAGAACAAAAACAGAAAAGAAAGGAAAACTGTCTATCAAAGTAAAACAAACCATATATTATGGTTTAATAGATTTCTATATTTAGCTCTGTCAAACTAGCACTTGGTGTTGTATACTTAATACAGAGGTTAAATAAAGATTTTTGTTTTGTTGTTTTTGAGGCTGAAGCTCTTCAGCCTTACCACGGTGAAATTCTGTGAAGTTGGAACAACAAATGATCTTAAGCCTTTGTTCTCCGACTCATTCTACCGCGTATACAAAAACTGTTTAGCGATAAGTTCAAATAAATGAGTGATTATTGTTTAGTATTTTTGAACCCCTAAGTTCTCAAAACTAAAGTGTAATCTCCTGTCAGTCGACATAAAAATCTCTAAAACCACAGGAGTCAAATGAACATAATCACATCAGCATGTTCCTCAGTTCAGGCACTTGGAAATTGTAAGATCTCCTGGATTTCGGCTAAAACCACAATGCAACTAACAAATATGCTTAAATTTTCCAAAACTTTCCTAATTATTATACCCTTTTTCAAATGAGCTAGTGAGGTCTTAGTCCCAGGGAGGGGGAGGGTATTCTGGATTCCTTTGGATTTGAAATTCTCGATTCCTGGGTTTTTTGAGTAGGAAACTTTGGCAAGTATTTTTTTTCTGTAGCTTGATTTAAGTAGGGATTGTTTTGGGGTATTCAAAACAACCTGAAAATTCGTGGTGGTGCCCCGGAGGTAGTGCCCCAGGGGTAGTGCCCGCGTATCCCGGCCACTTAATTGTATGAATAAAGTACAATTTTTTTCTGGAAATTTTAAGGTTCAGAGATTCGGCATTCGACTTTTTCGGGGTTTATTTTTGGTCCAGAGATTTTTTTGGGTTTTGTTGGTAGCGCTAGGGATTTTTTTTGGTTTTGATTTTTGTCCCTATTCGATCATCCCCGTCATTTGAAAGACTGAGTACCTGAAAGTTGGCTGTCCAGGAAATTTGAAGGAAGGCAATCGCTTAAAGCTAGCTCGCCTTGTCTCGTATTCTCAGCAGCATTTTATTCTCCGAAAAAATTGAAATATTTTTCCAATATTGTTTAAGAGTCACTTCCAGTGAAGGAAACGCTAGAAATTTGACCTAACGGAAGAGAAACTAGCTAAATTTGTCTCAACTTGTTTCGATAGAAATATGAAGAAATATAATTCAAGACTGAAAATGTCAATAATTCAACGCCATCACTGGAGAACTGCAGAACGACAGTTTCAATTCCGGTTTCGTATCAGAAAATAAACTTTGCACGTATTTCAGTTTGTCCCATTTTCATTACAAATGTCAATACAGTACGTATGTAACTAAAAACAAAAGTCAATCTCTTGAAGTCTTATTAAACTACGGAATTAACATAACACACATGTTTATAATCAGTGATAGAATAGTTGGCATGATCTGTCCTATCAAACACCCAAAATTTGAAAAACCAATAAAACTGTGCAACCAATAATTTGCATCTTCTGCAAGTAGATTAAAATGACAACTTTCCGTCAGAGCTCATGTTTCCCGTCAATTCAGATTACGTTCACACTTTTTGACTTGGAATGAGAATGAAAGTACAAAGTTTCTTCAAACAAAGTTAAAAAACATTCACTTATTCGAAAACAAAAGTCAGTCAACCCTGAACTGTTGTTTTACAAACAACAAAGCAACTTTCAAACTGTAGAACTTTCTAGTTCTTGCAGAACTAGAACATGTTCATATTTGTTCAACAAAAAAGTTTACAACTGTAAATAATTAAGTCAATGTCACAAGAAGGAAAGACCAATTACAAAGTCATTCAAATTTTAATTTTAATGAAATTTTCCGAGCAGCGTTTTATATTTTAATTAAGTTTTACTTGGCTTGGTGTCGCGGGAAGTTATATTGACTCCTGAATTCATGTTAGACGTAATTCTGTTTAGTTTGGCTGGTTGTGCTTTCTTCGCTTTTGCAGTTTGCTTACAAAGCAAAAACTTCCGAGGTAAGAAAAATGATTAATCCACTAATAAGTAGGTCTCCTCTTTTTGCCAATAAATTATCTTAAATGAATTAGACGAGAAACCAGAATACTGAAAAGGAGAAAAGGTGTTCTTTATTGAAAATGATAAACAGAGAGATATTTTAAATAAATTTTGATTGCGATTCATCCTGCTTGGCCGTTTAGACATCTCGGCTCTCTAGACAAGACACTTAACTGATTCAAGTTTATGTTTCGGCTAACGTGTTTCGTGAAGGAGAAAAACTAACTTAATTGGCCTCAGCTTGGAATCGTCGCTGTACTTGCAAGGTCCGCCTCTCTGAGCTCAGTGTTGGATGCAAGTTTCATTGGAATTTCTGAGTCAAAGCCGAAGAAAAAATCGCAGGGTAAGACTTAACGTTTTTCCTGAAATAGCACCATCACGATTCGAGCTTTTGAAACGTCCGTGGGAAAATCCTTATCAAAACCACTTGCTTTCTTGGGGATGGCTACGTCGCTTTGTCAGGAGATGAAAGAAGTCCAACCAGGTTTCAGAGAAAGATTTTGAAAACCCAGGGGTTAAAACAATCTATAAAAAAAGAGTATCAAGACATGCTGAATAGTTTTGCTTCAATCATTGGATTTCCCTTATGTCTGCCGGCTTGGTTTGTTGCCCTAATTATGTTTACAATTTCCAAAAAAGCTTATTTAAATTGACCTGCATAGAATCCAATTTTACCAGGGCCCAGAGGTTTACTGTGGTTTGCAAAAACACGTGGAATATCTGCGAGAGATAAGATTTTTCATGGTTTGACAGCAACTCAAAAGATGTACTGGAAATTAATTGTTAGGAAATAGAATTAGAAATGAAGTATCCACGCAACCATTTGCACCTTTTCCACCATGTTATGTTTTGTTGTCATGATGATGGCACTCTTCGGTTTCGATTCTGTTGATGAAGGACATTGGGCAGTACTTTTGTTTAACTCTATTTATCTTTCTCTGCAAGGTAGTTCTGATTGTTTTTACGTACAAAATCTTACAGCGAGACCATTCAAATAAAAGCTATCGAGCAGTGCTCCCCTGCCGTATTCATTACTACCATGGCGCAAGTTTAATTGGTTAAGTACAGTTTTTAGACTAAACACTGAGAAAGTCTGGCAAGTAACTTTTGTTCAGCATCGTTACGGTTTTCTGAGTAAAAAGGACTGAGGAGTGGTTTCCTCTAGGTCTGATTGGTTGTAAGTGATCAGGTGACATGGTAAAGTGAAGCCCACTGAGTTTATGGGTGCGTTTCTTTGGGAAAAATCCAAATCCAGATTCTTAAATCCATAAACGGATTTTGTGTTTCTTTACTAAAATCCAAAACTGGATCATGAATCTGAAGAAACCACACTCCAACTGAATTCATTAGATACAATCTAAATCTGGATTTTTAGGATTCATGATCCGTGCGTTTCTTTGGGGAACGGATCCGAAAAAATAAGTTAGGCAAGCGGTTTTCTCATGAAAAGTTAACCAAACGTGACGAACGATAATGGTTGGTTTTCAATATCACTTGGGTCGTAGAACTGACCTAAAAGTTCAAAGAAAATCATGATTAATTAGGAGATATTTCACTGCTAAACAATTTTCGCCAATTCTAGACGGATTTCAAACGTAAACAGCAGAAGTTCACGGGATGTAAAAAATAATTCAACGGATCTTTATATTTCTTTAATTTGCAGAACTCTTCTCCTTTACCAATGTTACTGCTTCATCATCTGGTCCTAGAAGGAGCTGTTGCTGCGGTAAATCGCCCACGATGAACTCTTCGAAAAACTAGATATTGGCTTGCTGCCATCTTCAAAACAACCACCAAACATGCTGGGCGCGTTGTCAAGGCAAAAATCCAAAAATTTTTTCGTTTCTTTGGTAGAAAAGACTCCGCGTGACCTTAGATCAAAAATCCGATCTTGGATTCTCCCAAAGAATCGTAGCCTATATGTACATGGTTTATACATAGATAAAGTGCGTTGAATAGTCAGTTCTTTTGCGTAAAACACCTTACTCTCGTTTTCCTAATAGTGAGGTTGCTAACATTGTATTTTTATTTTTAACGTTTATTCGTGTTTTTTGCTCAGCCTTTCGCCAAAAATGTCAAATTGGTCAGTAAACTTCAGTTTCAGTTACAACTGTTGTTAACAAAAGTTATTGTTGAACCAAAAACAAAACAGAATGAAACCACACGGGACTTGCTTTTTAGCTTTTCGTGCTAGTATGTACAGATTTCTGCAAGGCAATTATCAGGCCCCCCAAAACTCCGACTGATGATTTCCTCGTTTGTTTTACCTTTCATTGTCGTGGGCCGGCGGAGTTGCTTCATGTTTCCCGCGGGAATCGTTTCCGAAGTGAAAATCGCAAGTCAGGATGTGACCGGAATCCGCCTTCCTGGTCAATAAAAGGGAGTCTACTGTTGAACATGTCAACCTGAAGTTGATCGATCGCTCATAATTTTAACCTCAAAACAGCTAAAACAAATAGGTATAAACCTGCAGTGGAGAAGAGACCATTACTTTCTTCTTGGTTCAGTGGTACAACTTTATTAGACTCCTTTTATTCATTGTGTGGGTAGCGTGGGGTCAACAAGGAAAATCTCCAACAAGAAAAAATTAACAAGTAAAATTTCCTCATGAATATTTACCTTATTGAGCCGACACACCATTTCTTGTGTGTACAAAATGTTGATGACAATTTCCATAAACACCGAATTTGTGTTCTCCAAACAATCTCTGCCTTTTGATTTGATCTCTGACCGAGTCATTGACTACATTTTGCAAGGACGAGTTAGTACGTGACGTCACGCGAGAAACCGAGGAACCTTAGTAAAGGACTGAACTGAGGAGGAAAAAAAATTAAACAAATAAATGTGATTGACTTCCAACTTTTTAAAAACGATCTGTGACATGGTTGGACAGAAAGGCTATTAGTCATTATGTTTCTCACGTTTTCAATTTAAAAAAAGGCACTAAATGCGTCATTGTGAATTGTTTGTCGAAATGCGAGCGTTTCAATGCAATTACTGGCTCTTGATGGAGTGCGGATAATGAAACTGAACTGTCTCCAACAGTAAACTGATGATTCAAATTTAAATGAAAAAAGGGGAATAGGAGAACAACTCAATTGCAAAAATTGAGGGAAAAGGTGCGTTTTGTGTTGTTTATATTGTAACAGTACAATGTTAACCGAACGACAAAACGCTTGCAAGCCAAGTCTCAGTTGAGTTATGGAAACGAAGAAAATCGTCCACATCAATCAAATGTACAGTACTGGTAACTATAAATTGATATCCCCCACAGTGTTTGATTCGTTAATGAGACAAAGTTTCATAGTGTGTTTTCATGCTTCATGTTCATTTATTTAGAGCTCATTTCATTCACATGTTAACTGTTCAACAGTTCTTCTGTTTGCTACTGAAAACAAATTCCAGGTGTGTTTTTTTTTACATAAACATCAGCTGTTTTCCACATTTTGCCTCCTAATTCCGCGAGCTATAATCAGTTCATGAAGTCATTTACACAGGAAATCCACGCTTTTCTAAAGCAAACCATAATCTTGTCTTTTTAACTTGCACCTGCACGCGAACCACTGATAAGGGCTAAGACTCATTAACTATGAACTGTAATTACTAAATGTTTTGAAAAATGTTCGGCACTCCTTTGAGTTAGAAGGCGATTAAAGTCAGACCCCTCATCTACAAAAAATGAACAGTGAATATTCACAGGTAAGTCAGTTAAAAAAATAGGTCTTATTATTATTACAAGACAAATTTGGAAACGGTTACATTCATATGCAAGGTTATCCAAAAACAGTGAATAATTAATTGAAAATTTGCTCTGAAATTTCGTATCCGTAAGCCTTTCTTAACTTACCTTCAAACAATCAACAGACAGAAATAGCTAGTTTGAGTTGTTGAGTTGAATCCCATTTAACCTGCGACTACGAAGCGATCAAATAGGGGCGCCAACTGTTTTCTATTCGATATTTTGAAAAAACGATTATTTGTCCACGCATTCATTTATTTTCAGTATTTTACTCATTTATATTAATCGTTGTTTCGCTCCCGCGAAAACCAAAGCGGACTGAAGAAAAACTTATATTAGCAGGGCGGCCCCATCGCCAGAATATAGGATAGGAACTATCGAGAATTCTTTGTTTCCACATTAGGGAATAAAACTGAGCAAGTGATGTGTTTTCTAATGCAAATATCGTTACACCGGCCAAACAATAAAACGTCACGTCTTGACGCACTCAAAAGAGCCGCAAAATGTCTTCTTGGTTGAGTAGAGTATCGTTTGGCATCATGGTAAAACGCTATTAAACTGACTGGAATATCAGTCATGTTTGTGAGCTTTCAACACCTTGAGGCAGCTTAATAACTTTGCTGTGGACACAAGGTCCGGAATGGTGCCCTAACTATTATTTAGTAAATGAATATTTGTTTTAATCTGCAACTGTTCAAGCATTGGGCATGTGCTGTGATAGAGATCAACCAAACCGACACATCACATTTGGGAGACAGAGCGAAAACAAAACTGCGCTCTAAAATCACTCTTTGTCACTTTCAAGTGATCACACCTATTTCCACTCTCAGTCTTAAATCTAAATCGTATGCATAATACACGGTATTTAAGAATGAATAATAATATGTGGCCAAAGTCATGCACCAGTTTATTGGTCTGGAAGGCGCTGAATGAATACATTTTAATGTTTTATATTGAGTAGCGTCACCAACGCTGGAAAATTACTGTTTTCCTGCAATGCTCAAAAGTAATGTGAAAAATGCCCAATATTCTTTAGAAACAACAGTTGTTATTAAAAAAATCCAGGTTTGACAAGTGTTACCGTAACTTTAGAGGACAAATCAAAACATCAGGATAAAAATCAATAACTGAAACAGTTTACTGGTCACATTTTGACCAAAATTTGTCAGTGAATGACAGGAATTAACTGTGGTCTTCAAAATCTGAAGCATTTGCGTTCCATGTCAATATACTACGCCACAAACATCAGCAATTCACTTCTGGGTATCTATCGAAAGTAACATTCTTCCTCGTGTTGTATCACTTACAAAATGATTCTCACTTTTGCAGTGTCCATAAATGCAATCAATTTGATGAAAACTGAAAATCCAGAGTCTGACCATTGATATAAGAGGTATCGAGCAGTTAGACATTCTTGTGGTGCTGATCAGTCTAGCCTGAGTGGCAGGCGTTTAAAGGTGACAGAAAGAGAAAAACAGAGTGGTGCCCTTCGTGTTCTTGCGCGACCCGAAGGCTGCTTCCCTTTCGAACACGTATTAGGCAGGTTAGTGCTGATCTTGTAGGCGTACGGGCATTTTTTTGCCAGGGGGGGGGGGGGGGGCGGTTAACCATTTGCCCAAAAAATTCTTACAAGTTGCCCAAATTTTACGAAACAGTCGAAAGGAAAGGAGGGTCATACGATGCACTAACAATGGCCTACATATGAATAAATAAATAATTGGCTTTGCCCAAATTTCTCTTGCTGCCCAAAAAATCTTGGTTGCCCAAATTCAAGAATTCAATGGCTACCAGTAATAGCTTTTTGCCGGTGCTTTTAGCATCAGGCTAAGGGCCTTAATTCGTCGTCTGAATGGAAGTTGGGTTGTTTAACGAATGAAGCTTGCCTTTTAATTTCCTTCGAAATGGTGTGTTCTATAGTATCAGTCTTAACTTTTAGCATCAACTGATTAGAAACGGAAATCTAATTGAATAAAGTAACGAGCTTAGCAGTCATCCAGTCTGAAATATGCAGTCAAGCACAGATGGTAAGAAATTTTGGTCAGGAGTTAGAAATGAAGGTGAACTTTGAATATCAGCTTTAAATTAAACGGTGGACTGGACTTTCGACGGTTGGAGATGGCTTTGGGATCGGGAGTGGAGCAATATGACATTAATGGTAGATGTACTTCGTACAATATATTGGGCTCAACTTTAGAATTATGGTAACTTTGTTTGGGTGATAAAGATTTTGTTAAAGATGATGATGACTGTTACGATGATAATGATAAACTTCATTATATAAACACAAAAGACATATTCGGTCACTTGCGTAATATCATCTTAAAACCTTGGCGGTGATATCCTTTTGGCAAGTATGAAATGTTCAACTAATTTTTAACTTTCCTAAGCAAAGTTAATATTTAGCAGTAAATTTTATGTTTTGGTTCTTTATACTCCCAAAATATTATCGTGGCGTCTTATACATGAAACAAAAAAAAAAGTCAGGAAAGTTAACTCCCATAAAAAATAGTTGCCAGGATATACGCAAAGTGGATCAAATTTAATACTGTTTGTTATGTTTGTTTAAATGTTTAATATATATTAAAATCTACCTTGAGCTTCCAACGTTGTAGTTCACGGCAGCTTAACTGTGGGTGCGGCCTACAAGAACTTCTCAGCCACCGTCAAAGTACATTTAGTGCTCAAGAAGCCAAATTTGATATAACTATTTCTCCATGACACAGGACCAATAAACTGTGCCCTGGTCGTCTGTCCGCGTCACTATAGAAATTGACCTGCAGAAGCGAGAGTACTGACTGTAAATTGGTCCAGGTCCCACCCACCCCTCCACCCTAAAAACAAAGCTCTCACAACCCTTCCCCGGGCGTGTTAGCTTATGGGTATTTAAAACAAATTAACGTTTCCGCAACTAATTATGATAGGTTTGAAAAGTTATTCCATCAAACACCCGATGTCATAATAAGGTGATGCCATAGGTTGGTTACATATTCCATTGCTTTTGACATGTCCGGTTGTGATCACTTTTTGAGTTAAACTGCAGCTGATTCCCGGTTGGACTGATGGTAATTTGATACTTTCCTAGCAAGAGTGACTCAGGAGATTCTTCAAAAATGAATACTGGCTTGTTGGTATGGGCCTTTATCTTGGCTTGGAACTCTATTTTGTCTTCCAAGGCATCAGGTTAGAGTCAAGTTACTTGGTTATAAACGTTGTATGCAGTCGATAAGGTTTCCACTGTCCTTGCTATTATAGATAAATGATTAAGTTGCCTCTTTGAGGTGTTTATGTTTTATGGCGCCGGAATTGTGTGCCATACACTTGAGATACATCCACTTTTGTGCCGCTCTTACCGACCATGCAACAAGCAAAATATCTAAGACATGAACAGGTAACGTTTTCAGACTCCGAAACGACAGTCAATTTGGCTTGTTGTATTTTCACTAGCTTTTCTTTAATATTGTGCTGACGTTCTCAAGGATTATCTCGATCAAAAATGTTCGGCTTGGTACAGACGATTTCAACCACAAATGCAAGTTTCGCGCTCAAGTGAAAGGCAGGGTGCACTTTATACTTTTATTATCTAATAAGTAGATGCGAGGTTATTTATTCCGATAGTTGAACTAATACCAAGTATTGAGGAGTCCCCAATACTTGGTTTTAGTTCAACTATCGTGCTCAAGTCAGCGTCGTTACATAAACCTGAAGTAAAATTTTGGAACATGTTTCTACGCCACCTCAAAACAGCTGAAAAAATAAAAGTTACTTTTCATTTGGCATGATTCTAGCAATTAATTACGACACACACCAGATATTTTGCAATTTCGATTCACATTTGCAAATAATTTGATGTACGTTTAATTAAAATTCAAAGACAAGAAAAAAATTCATAACTTTTTTCTAACCAATCACTGTTGGCGGCGCACAAATGGATTTCACAAAAAGAACATGAATAAAGAAAACACCTTTATAAGAAAAATGTGAAAAGGCGTCTCATTCGAAACGCGGCTTGTCTTGCATCATAGAAACGGTTGTGTTTCAGTCGACCGTATTACAATTTGCTCCCTGAAAGCAACGTCTTAACTTGTCGACTATTTACTTACTCTGATGTCTGTACTGTGAATAAAAATAAAATGCTGTCTGGTTTAACACACATTGATAATTCATGGTATTTAATGTTTTTCTACAGGTTCTTTTGAGATCAGTCCACACCAGAGGATACTGGCTGCTTTGCTCGAAAAGTATGATGGGGACGGTCTACCGTCCTCGGATAAATCACGTGCTGTGCTCGTGTCTTTTGGTGCGAAACTCGCTAGGATCATTGACTTGGTAAAACATTTACTCCGTTTTTCGCTTTTTGTAGGTACTGCGATAGGATACTTTAAAAATAACAATCTGTCTGATAAGTTCAGCATTTAGAAAACATTCAGAGCTAACATTGTTAGCTTAGAAATGAAACATCCGCAAAGGACAACACTGATTTGCTAGTTTGTTTGCTTCTAGAACGAGAGAGGAAATACAATTCGTTCACAGTGGTGGATTTATCAGGTACTTTATAGAGCTGTCGTTACGAAGACAACTGTTAAGTTCTCATCGTATACTTTTCATTTCTTGCGAAAAGGGATCGGAAGGCAGAACAAACAGATCAAGAGCTTCTTCTATCTAACTTTTCAGTGTTCTTTCTAATTTTAGCACCAAAATCTACATATCCTGTTTGAAACTAGTATTTCAGGGGCACAAAACGACCAATTTGTTTAAAAATGTATTATTATACCCCAGGGGGGGGGGGGCCCAACTCAGGGTAATACCTGATATTTTGCCAGCAAGCACAATACCTCGGGGGAACAGATCAAGTGAGGAACAGCTTCGTTTTGTGCCCCTGGTATTTGAGGAATTTAAATCAAGGCTAGTCGTAAACAATATTAAAGACGTAGCACATGTTATTGAGTGGCTGGCTGTACATTATTTCACAGCTCTGGTTGAATCCTGACTTGTCTTGGAACGAAGCTGATTACAATAACACTAAAGTAGTTCACGTGAATCCAAAGAGGATCTGGGCTCCAGACATTATTCTATATAACAGGTGAGATAGGCATGTTGTAGACTTGGTTTATAGCTCCCAGAACTGAGCACGGTCCTGGGCTAAGTGATCTCACTTATTCAAGTGGAGTTGGCTGGGTCGTCCTTTCAGGTTTGGAGTGAGAGAAGTGCAGTAAATTTGTCATGTCTAAGTTATTTTACGATGTGATCATGGAGACTAGGCCCTGACACGGATCACATGCATTTCTTCTGGGGCACTACAGCCTGGGCTCCACCTTTGTACCCGCTTAATTTCTCATTCCCAAAAACTTGTTCTGCCTTGCCTGCTATTATTTACTGTCGTTAAACTGAACGCAGTGTGCGGTTCGCCGACAGTGCTGATGATAATGATAAGCTGGGGGGTGGAACAGAGAAGTACAAGACTAAAATAGCCATCAACTCCAGCGGACACTGCACATGGATGGCGCCTGCAATCTTTCAAAGCTCCTGTGACATCAACACTGAATACTTCCCTTTTGATGATCAGGTGAGCCACTTAAAAACTGTACCGGCAAATCTAGTGATTGGAAACTTTAACTGCGTCATGATAAGAACGGGCTAAGCCCCACAATAAAGTGCTCTAGCTTCACGGTTTTGTTTCAATGGCCGATACCGCAGTATAATAAACGGGACATTAAAGGAAGTGCTTCATCAGTAGCCTCTTAAAGTGATTCAAACGTGAAGAACCAATTGTTACGCTGAAGAAACAGCAGCAAACTCAGAAGTATATTGGTACGTGAATTATTTGGCGATTAATGAGTATAGAAGTCTAATGCCATTGGAAATTAATACCTACATGTTGGTGCCGATGATCGGCTAAAAAGATTTGTGTGTTATAATTAGTTGATTCTAGCATTAATTTAATTTATTTTACATCTAGGAGTCGAGTGATATGTAATAGGAGGCCGCTTTAATCTTAGATTTAATTTGAACTCCCTTCTTTTCTTTCTTTTTCTTTTTTTAGACCTGCACACTGAAGTTTGCTTCCTGGGCGTTTGATGGCAGCGACCTAGATGTGATCATAGACAAGTCAGAGACTGGAGTTAAGGGAGACATCTATCAAAACAATACTGAATGGGAGATGCTAAATGTGACGGTAGAAAGGAAAGAGGTTAGTTAGGAATATTCGTAACGAACATCTTGGAAAACTTGTCGCCTGCAAATAGTTCAGACCTTTTCCACGCATTTTTTTGGTCTGTGTACAAAAACCTGTAAGTTCTTCAAAACATTTAATGTTATCAATTTTCCTTTTTAGCTCATGGATGACGTAGTCATGCCATGAGGTTTTGTTGTGGGTCTGAATTTCCCTCACTCACTCAGGGGATCACTCATTTGCTCACTCACTCGATTCTGATTAATTTATTCATTAAACTTCCCCCCGGTCCCTTCCCTGGTAAGTATTGCTTTTGTCTCCATAGTCTTCTTGGTCCAACGTTTGCAAATTTCAGGGTGTAGTACAAAGGCGGAGAATTTTGCTCTGCAGATATTGTTTACGTGTTTAATGTTCATGGCGTCGGTTTTTCGTTTTTGATTTTCCAACTCGACAAAGGTAAAGTCAATAAGATGAAGAACACTAGCTGCGAGAATTGAACTTTGAAATCTTCAGAGCAGCGAAAATGAACTTCGAGATATCGCAAAAGCAACTATAAAGCTTATCACTGTGCGGTACCTGGGGCAGTAGTGATCGAGAATTTTTTGCCACAATATGATGGAAGAAGGAAGAATTTAGAAAATCGGCAAAAAAAGGAAACAGGAGAAAGACTTTCTAGCCAAAAAACCGAATTCTGGCAAGCAACGCATTTGATTTATGAGCAACATATGATCGATTTAAGCAGGTACGTAATGAAGTATTTTTGGAGACACTCTTTTCATGGTGAACGCTCGATTGCAAATATGATCTTGTTTAGAAAGGCTATATCTGTTTCGTTGATTTACATTTAATTCGTTTATTGACATTTGATTATTTGATTAGCCGCGTGATTGACAGTCGATGGCGTAATAACTAAGTAAGTTGATCTTTGAGTTAGAATGACACATTCTTAAGAAACGCGAAATCAGAGACAAAGGTCAAACACTCGCTTTGTACCTTACGTTGAACATCGCTAACCTGTAGTTTTTACTGTTCGATCGCTGACCTGCATCGCTGACCTGTATCGCTGACCTGTTAAGTTTGACTGGATATCGCCACAGAAGTAAGTACATTGTATTTCGTTTTGTAACCGGTTGAGTTTTGAGAATTATAATTTCCTATGCAATTTTATGAATCACTCGCATTAGGTTTCTCAAGGATTATGTATCTTTCTTGTAGATCGAATAAAACAATATAAAGATTATACGATTCCGTATCCAGTCTTCTTCCGAGAACCATTTTCCCTTGGAACAATATCCCTTGGCTTAAACGATCAGTATAACACTTTGTCAACATTTGACAAAAACACAAGGACCACAAGCATGCAAATATTTTTTTCTGTGAGGATATAATTTGGTCTGACAAGCAGCAATAACAGCTAATCTGTTCGGACAACAAAATATTTGGAAAGTCAAGTTAATTGTAGCACAAAGCATAGTTAGATGGATTGAATATCTCACCTTACAAAGCAAAAGTTTTGTGCCGGACCCCGAATCGCTCAAAAACATTGTGGCAGTAAAGCGTGACTAATTTCCCTCAGGACTTTCACAAAATATGTTATTATCTGTATGTTATCTCGCATTCAGAATAGTCGGAAATTTTATTACGACCAAAAACGTTTATAAAACTAACTTGAAATGAGCCGTCGACCAGTAAGAAACTTTAACTTGCCTGTTACAGTTCTTAACAAAGTGATCACATTTGAATATTATTTTATAGTCCGTGTACAAATTTGCATATTTGTGCGCCGGTTCAAATTACCAACGTCTGTCAATTTCGTCTAATGTAATGCTTCTGGCGCCTGTCAATCAACTGCGTAATTTTACGGAAAATATAAGCGCGTAAACGGTTCTTTTACCAAGAGGTGTGTCTGAAAAGGATGTGCTCCCACAAAACACCAACGAATGTACAGGTTTCTTGCACATATCTTTTTAGAAAATAAAGTTGTTGTAAATTCAAAGTATTGTTATGTTCCCCATCCATGAGCTGGCTCATAGGAGCCTTTGATTCCTCTGTTGATGAATCATCAGATGCGCAGACTGTGTGTACCAGCGGCATGCTCACTGTCTGCGACGCAGGCTACTTTAATACTCACTCATTCAGAGCAGTCGCCAATCTCATTTCTCTGTGTCTCCTGCAGTTTAAATACAGCTGCTGTATTCACCCGTATCCCAGTGTGATTTTGACGTTGCACTTGAGAAGGCGTTACTATTTCTACATGGTCAATTTAGTGGTACCCTGTTCACTGATCGCAATGATGGTACTACTCTCCTTTATTTTACCGCCGGAGTCTGGAGAGAGAATTGGTCTGGGTATTACTGTCCTGATGGCCATGGCAATTTTCCAGGAACTGACGTCAAGTAAACTTCCGGCGGACTCCGAATTCATTCCGTTGCTAGGTAACACATTCTACTCGCTTGCCTAGTCAGTAACAAGCAAGTTCGCGGAAACAAACAGTTCAAATAAACTTTGTTGTTGTTGTTGTTGTTGTGGCGTGAAAATCCAAAGTAAGGTGATGGAGTAGATATGTTTGGTATGGTATTTTATTTATCCGCATTGCACGAATGAGTACAAGACTCGTTTAAACGTGAACGTGCCAAATAACTATCAAATAACATCAAATAAATAAAATGAAAATAAAACTCGAAGACCATTAATACTAAGAGGAAAACTAGCTATCTAGATGAGAATCTAAACTATGTACAGAAGTTACAATTACACTTAATTCCAGTAGTCGACTGGCATCATTCAACATTGACTTGAAAACATTAAGAGATGGGGCTCTCCTAACACGGTCAGGTAGATTGTTCCATGATCTTGAGGTGATGGGATGATAAACATGTAATGAGATTGTAGTTTTCTTGTAAATAGAATTGCTCTTCAAAGAGACCTAGGACGTCCACCGACAGAGATGTTACTTACGTTGTACACTGAATCAGATCTTTACCCAAGTTTCCTTGGAAGGACTTTCGGAAAGATTTCTGCACAGCTCCCTACATTAATTATAGATGCATCACTGTCAAACTAACCCTGTTCCAAAGCCGAATAGAGTTTGAGTCACAAAATGCATGTATGATTAATGTGTGGGGCTGTTCGGAAATCTTGCCGGACTTTCTTCCAGGAACGCATTTCGTTTACAGTTGTTGTGGATCCCTGGAAATTGCGTTGTATTGCACGAAATGTCACTCTCGGAACTCATAACAAGTTAGGGTGTCCCTGGAATAGACACTGAATCAGTACGTCTTTGGAAATGATTGCTTTCGCATTTTGGAGTGCTTCTGTTTAAAGCGTAATTTATTCTGAAGTCTATCAGGAATAGTGCAGAGAGGTAATTTTGCTGCAGGAGTAGTAAAGGGCTTATTAGACTACGAACAGTAAGTAAATATTAATAGCCAAGTGATTTAGGTTTCAATGGAAATGCTTATTTTGTGTTTGTGGTTTTTTTTTCAGCCAAGTACTATTCCAGCGCCATCACAGAGATCGGAGTGGCTCTGTTTGCAACTTGCGTCATTCTGAATTTCTACTACAAGCAAGACGCCATGCCAAATTGGCTTAAAGCCGTCATGTTCCGTGTCCTGGGGCCTATAGTTAGGATAAAGTACAATTACAAACTAACCAACAAGTCCAAAAGAAAAAGCAAACGGTTTTTGATCCAAGAAAACTGTGAATTATCAGAAAATACCGGGAATTCTTTCTCAGGGCCGTGCGAACTTAGAAAAATGAGCACCATTAATAGCGACGAAAATGGCTCCTGCAACGAAATTGAACAGCGTTTACCCATACACCGCACGCGCAGTAAAACACGGGGCTCCATCTGCGAGACCCCTATCTTAAATGACCACCTATGTAATCATCATGAAAAAAAGTATGTTTTGGGGGCTGATAAAGAGTCTTGTGACGATGAACTCGTTAATAATCACACTGACTGGCAAACGGCCGCAAAGATCCTGGACCGAGTTGTCCTAATACTTGGGATTCTCATCAGCGTTGCAACATTTCTTGCAATTTTTCTGCAGGCGCCCAGAGTAAGAGAAATGTTCTACTTCTAGTCCATCTAGTCCATTTATAAGGCATTAAAATTACAAAGTAAAATATGATGCTGATCACTCATTAGGGCTAAAAGCCGAGTCTAGTGAAGGTCAAAATTTCCGGTTGGGAAGAGGTCAGAGATCAACGTATCTTATATGAAACTAAATCGCTAAAATAA
The DNA here is from genome assembly GCA_948470475.1 of Galaxea fascicularis. Lineage (NCBI taxonomy): Eukaryota > Metazoa > Cnidaria > Anthozoa > Scleractinia > Euphylliidae > Galaxea > Galaxea fascicularis. Next base: position 287,080 of record OX419341.1, on the reverse strand, counting down.
CGTTTTACGTTTTAGTGCCCATATTCTACAGCGAGTTTTATACAAACTATAACGTCTGATATTAAAGTAAAATGACTATTTTTAGGTTGTTTTGGCTCGACTATGAGAAGCCAGTTACAAGCAAAGATTACAATATAAACCGGAAACCAGAAAATCTTAAACATACGAAGATATTTAACATGTTTTAAGAAGTAAAGAAAAACTAGTATTCAAATAAACGTCCCGTTACTGGCACTTTTCCTCCGACCCCGTGCCGGGTCTAGAAAGGCATACCACGCAACACCGCAGACATCCCAGGCGTACTTCTCATACAAACGAACCGAAAGAAAATGGGCATAAGCCGAGATCCTGCCCGCTTACTCGGGCTGGCTCACCTCCATATAAACAGGTCCTTAGTGCTGCGTCATGCGATTCTCAACCCCCCACGCACCTATGCAGGCACGCATCAACACGTGACCCACCCACGCAGTGCGTCATTTCGCTAATCTATTTTGGATCCTTGGGGGTTCTTCCTCTTCAACCCTCTTTTCCACATCGACAACTCTTTACTCCTAATTTAAGACATTCTTGAATGTTGTCTCCATTTCCTTCATGAAAATAAGGATTGTGCACTCTTTTTAGTTTAGGAGTTAACCTGTCTGTTTTAGATATCAGAGCACCTTTTTGGCAGGTTACCTTAGACTAATTAAATATATTAGAAATAACCAGCGTGTAATTCAGTCACACGCATTGATAAAGTAGTAAAGGTGCCTGTTACGAAAGGGTCAGATTGATTTTAATAGAGCATGGAAGAGCAAAACAAAACAAACAAGAAGCAGAATTTTTATCGACAAACTGAAAAAGTTAAAATACAGAAAGAGTAAACATCAGCCAATCGCTAAAGGGAAAGTACATGTTTTGCATAAGGCCAACTCAGAACTCAGTCATACTGATAAGGTAAATCGAAGCTAAAAGTGAACGCAAAATGTAGACGATCCATCAACGGGCAGGAGCTGCCGTGACCAATTCAGTTTTCTTTTGATAATTTGGCGAGACTAAAAACATTACGCTGCTTCCGTTACCCTACTAAGTAATTAAATTAATTTGTTATTTGTAATCAGTGATACTCTCGCTGAATGCATAAGAAGATGATAATTCATCGTGAAGGTTAGTAGAAAAGGCGATAAATTAAAACGAGGTGAATTTGCAGTTTTCGCTCTCTCCCGTTGTAATAAACTTCCTTTGATCGGTGGTTTTGGAGTCTGGACATCTTAGAAAAGCCGTTTTGGAGCGCTCCAAGTTGACGGCCATGAACTCGAGGTAAGTCTTCTTCACAAACTGTAATTATTCCCCAAATGAAAGTTTTCCGCTATACCTTCATTTTAACGTTCCTGGAATCCGGAGTGATCGAAAGGAAAGGTTAAGTTCAATATAGTTTCTGACTACCTTTACAATTGCAGCGGTAATGCCGTAACAAGGTTTCAAGACTAGTAATGAACTCGCTGTTTGAACAGTTATTGACTTCAAATCTGAATCTGCTAAGCATTAAAGAAAATACTGAAATCAAACCGCTGATAAATCCAAAGTTTAGCAGCAGGACAAGAATAATTCAAACAGTGTGAACAAGCACTCCAGCTTTATTCCAGATAAATCATGAAATACTCTACGCCTTGATAGAAAACAGCAATTCTACAAAGAAAGAGGACATCTTAAAATTTCCAGTGGTCTTAGGATGAATGCGGCATTTTCGCATTTCAAAAGGCAAATTCATTGGACAGACGATTACATTAAGGTCAATATTTATTACCTTAATTATTGCAGAAGAAAATATCTTAAATCTGATTTAACTTTGTCCAGGAAACCAGCAAAAGATTCTAAAAAGAAACATGGTTGTTGGATGTTCTGCATAAAATGTCAACACAAAGAGTTATGTTCATTATATATCACGCGAAACGTTTGAAGTTGTCCTTCATATTAGCATTTCGGAATAATTAGTTCGATTGAGGCCCATATATCATGGGGTTGAAATGTTTTTCCTCGTACACGCTAAAACCTAAGCTTTCCGCTGGAGGTCCAGATGATGTCGAGAGCAGACAACATAAAACGTATTTACCACGCTTGATTAAAGCTCTGGAACTCATATTTAAGTGGTATTTTTCTTTGCACGAAATATTGATATCAACATTTCGCAAGTTTACAGACTGAAGATGAAGATGCTATTCATCTCTTTGTTCCATTATCTTCTGCCCATTATGTTTTTTTCCCTCAAAGCACAGGAATGGTTTTCCAATTGTTTCTCTTAAGGGAATAGCCTCAACTGTTATGTACCCTTGGTCTCTCCGAACAAATCTAATATTCAACAGCAATGGCTATTATTGTCAACTGTATTTAATTTTTCATCGAAAGTTTCCCGTTGTTTGGTAAAGACACGAGTAAAAAGTACACAAGCCGACAAAAAATAAACGTATTTTTGAAACAAGCTCGAATTGTAGCTTGGGCTTTCGACAAACTAATTATTTCACTTTTTGTAATGTAAGTTAATGAATCTGCATATTTTGTTGCTTCGTATTAGTTGCAAAATAAACTTCTAAAAAGGCTGATATTGACCGGCTAAATTTGCAAGGTGTCACCGTGCCGCCCAAGAAAAACAACTAATTTTGGCTGTTCAACATTTATATAAAAAGAAAAGAAAACAGAATGATAACTTATGAAAACCCTGAATTAATGTCATAAATATTCAGTGCTGGGTTATTGAAACAGTTCTTCGGGTAATTAAATCCTGTATTTTTAAATATGACAAAAATAAGTAAAGATGTCTAATGATATATACATTATTTATGAGTTCTTGTCAATTTTCGCTTGTGCTTCACACTGTGTTTAAAACTAGACTGTATAATTGTTTGTCAATTCCTAAGACTTCAAACAGGCAAACAACCGACACACAAAAAAGCATTTATTTTGAAAGGCTCAATTTCAAAGGTGAGTGGTGTTGAATTTTAATTGAACTCAAGACTACGGGGAATTAGAGCACCCCTAACGTGAAATTGCACGACGGTTAAAACGAAGATTAATGATGGTGACTTCACACGTTTTTAGCCAGCCAGACCAAACTAACCAAATTTAGTTTTTCCTCTTGGCAGAGTAATCGATTTTACGGTTTTTGCACAAATTGCTCGCGGTTCGTAACCATTAATTCTAATATTGCTGATTTCATTCGATCCACTTATCGAATCAAATCTTGGACTTTTTCCGCCTTCCTTGCGCCAGTTATAATTTAGGATGTAATTGGGTTATCACTGTGACACACCACTGTATTTTATCGTTTATTGGGAAACTACTAGAAATTTTCGCAACGCCTGACACGGCGTTCGATATCAAGATTAGGGTGGTTTTAGTTGTAAGCCGAAGGTAATGAAATCGGTTCTTGGGCGAACTCGGCCGGTTGGCGATTATTTGTTTTTAGGCGTAATACCGTCCAAGCATCGCCAATCGCCAAGGTGTATATGCTCAGTTAAACGTGAGCAAATCGTCATAAAAAAACAAACAAAAACAACGGCTTAGCCCCTTTAGTATGAAGTAAAACTCTGATTGGTTGCTTGCAGCTATCTTTACCTTAAATAGGTAGGCCCTTTTAATACGGAATATCAAGTTTTTCTTTTCCTCCCCTCACTTCCTTTGCTGCCCTTCGGGGAGGTCACTATAAAACATTTTCTCAAATCTAACGTGATGTGTAAGTGCACTTACACGGTAGCCATCTACACCGTGCTGTTGTGTAGTCTATTTTTGCCGAACAATAGATTAACAGATAAAGGGTTTCTATGGCTTCAATTTGCTTTCTGAATATCAATAAATAGACTCTAACTGTTAACCGATCGAACGCCGTTCCTGAGCCGGGAAATGATGACTGAGAATATATTCCAAGAAGGCTTGTGTTATGTCAAAACCATCCACATTTTTACAGAAACAAAATCTTTAACTACAGTGACGTCTTTTTACTTATCTTATCAAGGGAGAACCTGGTTACACGACCATTTTCCAACTGAAATTATTAAGCAGCTAGATACGAACACTCAACTTTATTAAGATCACGTACGGTCTGGTATTTGACGCTTGAAGTGTCAACTTGGAAATAGCATTTGCTGTAAATTAGAAATATTCCCTCGCAGCAGCTGTATTTGATTAGCTTTTCAGGTCAATGCCTTGTTCCTTCCCAATTTATTGGAAGAACATTCTCTTTGATGAATCGTCATCCAAATCCGACTTTGAAGAAGGTGAGTTATGCTACCACTCACGGCGTTGTTTTGAAAAATTAAAACTATCGGTATCCAGAATTACAAAGCAAATTTTCGCTTTCTTATCAATAAAAAAGGAAACGCCGAGTGAACTTGTTTACGGTCATAACAAAAGCCTCTGCGCGTGAAGAATATAATGATGGTGAGCTCCATCACTTTTTACTCTTGAGACTTTTCACATGCACTAAATAATAATATCGTTGTATCGATGTAATTTTTAACTTTGAACTTTACACGTTATTTTCCTCACAATAGCTTTACTGAGTTTGATTTAATTTTTTCTGAGGCTGGTAACTGCCAACAGTTTGC
>OX419341.1:127500-277500 GCA_948470475.1 Galaxea fascicularis | reverse complement strand
CAGGCTACATTAATCCAGTCGTCTACCATGATAAAGAGTTTATACAGTGTTTTCCGTCGTTATCTGAACATTCTTCAGGCCCGTAGGCATTTTTTTTGGTGGGAGGGTGCGACTTGTCCGTAGAAACGGACAAATGGAAGCGCCGTGGGCGTGAGCATTTAGGAGGGTCCGGGGCATGTTCCCCCGGGAAATTCTGAAAATTATGTTGTCTGAAACTGCATTTCGTGTGTTTTGAGGGCCGTATAATATGGAAACATGCGGCTGAAAGCAAACCTAAAAACGTGAATATTACTCAAATGTTCCAACTTCAAAAGGTTTTTTTTGCAAAGAGGTACAATAATAATAATAATAATAATAATAATGTTGGGAATCATGTCAAGATTTAAAAGGAACAAAAATAGAAACAAAGTTGCAAATTCGTATTATTCCGAATTAATTGTGCCACATTCTCTTGTGTGACATTATTCCCTAAAGTAGATCGTGATCAACAGCAAACCGAGAGGCACTAGGTTTGCTGTTGATCTCACGATCTTTCAGTAGTGTTCCAAGCTCAAGCCTCCTTGGGTGCTTCTTAGCAAACCCATCCACTACTTCCAGATCAATGTCTGTTAGATAGTGGATGTGCATAAGGGCCAGTGAGGAGAGCCGGCTCTTGCGTCATGCTGGCTCTATTGGTCAACTAAAAAGTGGACCTCCGCAGTCTGCGGGTAAAGGGGGGGCGCACCCATCGCAGCCCCCCCCCCCCCTCCCTACCGCTCCGTTTTTGTATCTCAATGCATGAATTGGTTTGCCACAAAGTAAATTACGTCTTTTTTATCGCACACAGGACTGGAACAATCCAGATCTGACCTGGAAACCAAATGACTTTGACGGGTTGAAAACTGTTTACGTGGAACCGACAAAAGTGTGGGTACCAGATGTGTTGCTGTACAACAAGTAAGTGTTAAGAAAATGAACAAATCGAACAATTCGTAGTTGAAAACGTATTCTGTGCATCTTTCACAGTAATAACAAACATCAAACACAAAAACCAAGCGAACGGTGGAAAAAAGCAGGGAAAAGTTACATAGTCTGTTAATATATCACAAAAACTGCAAGAGTCTAATCAATAGATAATTGTAACCAAGGGATGCAATTAAAATCAACTGGTTTCAGGTGTTGCTCAGGGACGAAATATTTCTTCTAAAACCACTGAAAAGTGATTAGAAGAAGCACGATTAAAAGTTGCCTATACTCAGCACATAAGCTATCAACATGCATACACAGTAAACTGACTCTATTAAGCCCTCCCCTCTCTATTAACACTCTCCCCTCCCTGATAAGCCCCGTTTACAAGTCGATTTTTGTAATAAAAGCCCCCCTCTCTAATACCCCCCCTTGTTTTTATTTGTAAAGATCTATCAACAATCTGTTGCGTTTAAAGTTTCAGTCAGTGAAAAGTGAATCTGGCATTTACATGTCTTTATGCAGTAATTGCAGATCTTCTTCTAAAAAAATTTAACTGCAGTTGTTTGAGTTTTGCCCCTTCCTCGCTCTCTAATAACCCCCCCGTTAATGAGGTCTGAAATTAAATAAGCCCCCCGGGGGCTTAATAGAGCTTTTACGGTATGTTAACCTGTACTATGCTACGTCTTTGAAAGTATTCGTCATCGCACTTCGACAACCATAAGAGTTTTGTATGGGAAAGAAATTACAATCACAGGGCTAGTGCTATTTGATAGTTGGACCTTAAAGTTGAATTTCAAAGATACTATGCAATCCATACTAACCCACACTGAAATATAAGAAAAATAGGAAGTCTGTATGGGTTTAAAAATAAGCTGGGAATGTGAATGTTTGAGTTAGCCGTCCGATATGGCTTATGTTAAGCAAAGCCAAAAAAAGCTGCGGTCTTTCTCGAAAGATACACCCATGAAAATTTGACAGGGAAAACAGGCTTCAAAATAACCAAAATTTATGAGGAATAACGAAAATTAAGAGAAGATGACCACTTGAAAAAAGAAGGAAGCAATAACAAGTAAGGGTGATATTTTCAAGCTGCACTGGTAGGATTAGAATAATTAACCACCTTTTATAAATGCTATTTGTATATCATGATCATTACAAACTGCAGTCTGCTTTCCAGCGCTGATAAAGACATGGATGCCGCCGGCGCTCTGGAGAAATACAAAACCAAGATTTCTATCTCCTATGATGGTAATAATTCTTGGATGGCGCCGGCCATGTTTCAGAGCATCTGCAAAATCGACATCAAGTATTTCCCTTTTGATGATCAAAAATGCCACATGAAATTTGCTTCTTGGGCTTATGACGTTTCAAAACTGGATGTGTATGTTCTTGAGAAAGAAACTGGCCTGGTGGAAGGAATTTATCAGCCGTCAAACGAGTGGAACCTTAAAGGTGTTGATGTGGAGAGAAAAGAGGTATGTTGGATTAATACAAATATTGATTCTCTTCGCTGATTACACTTGTTGATCTCTCAGTTGGTAGCCATGACAATCTCACGCCGTCGAGACACTTGGGACAAGATGCTACTTTAGAAGACAGACGAACTGGCTAATTTCGATCGCGAGATTGACTCGTAAGCGCTTTCATCAAGTTCCTATCAAAGGAATAACGCTTTCTAAAGCAGTGCCATGTTAGCATGATCAGTCAAAACTGCTGTAGAGGGCTGCTCGATGATCTGGTGGTAATATACCATAATCATTGTTTTATTTTTAGGTGAAGTACACTTGCTGTCCCCACCCTTACTCCGAGGTACTGGTAACGCTAAACCTAGAGCGCCGGTCAAGATATTATGTCATCAACTTGGTGTTTCCTTGCGCCTTAATAGCATGTATGGTGTTTTTTACTTTTGTGCTGCCGCCTGAGTGCGGCGAGCGAGTATCCCTGTGTATCACCATCCTTATGGCCATGACAATCTTCCAGGAACTTACATCAAGTAAATTACCGCCGAGCTCAGACACATTCTTCCTAATTGGTGAGTACAGGTTACCCCTGTCCACTGCACGGCGGTTAATTAACATCATAATAAACAACAGCTTTAATTTGCTAGGCTGTGCTAACCTAGAAAGTCATCAAGTGAATTGACAGTGTATTGGCTATTCTACTGCGTTGATACAGTAGAGTTAGTCGGCACATAACGGTTTTGGCGGTAACGATGACGGTGACGACAGGGGGCAAGGATGGCTATAAACTTGGAAAAAGGCGAAGCACCACAACCTCGCCAAGTGTTGTGCGTCGCAATAACTGTTGAGAAGTCTTTCGCTCTATGCATTGTGTTCTTTAAACATGGCGATAGAATGTGCAAATCCGTTTACATGCTATCACTGAATTACATTTCCTTCTCATTTCAGGGACATACTATACCGTTGCAATCTTTGAAATTGGTTTGGCGATTGGTGCGACCTGTATCGTTCTAAATTTTTACTACAGCAAGACAAAAATGCCAAGTTGGATGAGAACCCTTCTTTTGAAAAAACTGGCGCCTGTGTTGAAAGTAAAAATCAAATCGAGACGTTTCTCTACAAAGGAGATCCAGCGTTCCAAAGACGTTGCACATACACACGAGGTCGTTCACAATCCAGCTTTTGAGACGTTTAACCTTTCAGATGGAGGACTGAATTGGTGTGGGATTACAGACGTTTTCGAACAAAATCAAAGTGTAACGATAACTGCTGTCAATATGAGGAAAGATAGTCTTAGCCATAGCGCTGAAGAAGAGGAACAAGTTAACAGCCCTCCTTTAAATTTAAATGGTGTTTCCTTGAGACGGAAATCATCCAAGCGGAATGAAAGGACTCCACATAAAGAAACAGCAAAAACACCTGACTATAAAGAGCCAAGCTTGCAACAGATGATAGAGTGGCAGGATGAGTGGCGTGCCGCTTCACAGGTGCTGGACAGAATTATAATTCTTTTCTCTATTTTGATTGGATGTATTTCTGCTGGGGTTATATTTTTGCAAGCACCAAGAGTAAGACAGTTGTTTTACAGTTCATAACTATATATCGAATACTACTCATTCACCTGTTTAAACAAACTCAGCTGAGTGTTACGTTAAGGCTGCAAGTTTTTCCTCCATGATCTTTTTATAATGTCTCGGGACCTGCGGGATAAATGAGCAAACTGAAGTGGCAGCAGTGAACAGTGAGCTCAACTGATACTTGCTTTATGTGAAACCACGTTAGATTTTATCATTGAGAGCTAACGAGGTAATCTCTTGGTCAGTGCCGATTCTACCTTTACATTCCAATGCAACACTAGAAATCTCCCAACGATCTTTCTCATGAGATTAAGAGAGCTATAAAGCACGATAGCATTACACGTTCTACTGTTGCCTGGAAAAATGTCATGTATTGTCATAAAATATGAAATGCTAGCAGTTCAGTTTTACTTTAGATTTCGCAGAAATGTTGCAAACGCCGGAATGTCAAGGAATCAATGTGGAAATTAGTGGATAGGTTATCACTGCAGATCATAGGCTAATTATAAGTTTTAAAATGGATTCCAAGGAATTCCAGATGCTGACGGTTCGGCAATAAAAAGTTCTCTGTCCAAAGCAGTTTTAAAAAGAGGGACATTTCACGATTGCGAACTGAATTTGATAATGTTATAACGCTGATTATTATATCTCTTACGCAGTTAGTACGCGCGCTGTGATTGGTCAATTTAGCGGGCCGTGTTCTACTGTACGACCCGCTAAATTTGAAACTGTTTCCTTTTCCCCGCTCTCAATTAACCTCAGAGATGTAATAAATACATTACTAACCTCGTTTTCTTAGTCCGCGTCGCGCTTAGGCCCGGCATAAGTAAACGGGAAAAAACTTTGTTCGCAACCGGCTTACAGTACGGGGCCCGGTTGTTCGAAAGCCGATTAACATAATCCAGGATTAGCGTAAACTTTGGTTGCAGTCTTTAACTATTGGATGAAAGTTGTTTTTGCTGCATTTTGTTTTTCAGGATTGACTTCCCCTAATCAAACATTTTGCATAATATCGGCATTGAACAACGTTTGGGGACAGAGAAATAAGCTCCCTGATGAATTTTTAATCCTGGATTAGCGTTAATCGGCTTTCGAACAACCGGCCCCTGGATTAATTTTTAATCCTGGATTAGCGTTAATCGGCTTTCGAACAACCGGGCCCGGATCTCGAACTCGGTTAGCGAGAGGTATTAAGACTAGAACTAAAAATTGTACGTTAGAATAGACACTCTCCTCGGCTTTTAAAAAAAGTGACAAGAAACAATAGACTGAACGTAGGAAGACTTTCTTTGGCTAGAATATAAAATATTTCTACAGCTACACGGTTCGTTGAAGTTCTAGGTTTTAACGGTATATTTTTTAAAACAAACTTCAGATGTCACACACCACGCCTGGTGTGCCTGTGGTGAAACGGGAGAGTGATTCGACGAAGAAATTCACGAAGAAAACGTGGCCGTACAGATCAGTGGTGGAGAAATTTATTCGAGGGAAGGATGCTTACCTACCTTGCACTCGAAATGTTTTATGTTTCTGAGAGAAAGGGAAGATTGTAACGCCTTGAGCGTCACGTTGTACTCGGTCCGCCATGAGCATCTAGGGTCACCCTGGCGCTAGAGTAACCCTAGCTGCCTTGTAAATACGTCGATGAAAAAAAGGAGAAATGTGGGAGCGCTAGGGTAACCCTTCTGCTATAGTAACCCTAGCACTAGGGTTACCCTACCGGCTTTTAAACAGGGCCTTAGAATGTTGGCCACAGGAAGTGTGGGTAACGTTTCAGCCGTCTGCATGAAAGCATTGATTGCTTGAGTCTCTTTCTATCATGCGACGGAGGGGACGACATTGTGCTCGATCCAGGGCTTCGCCCATTCATAAGAAGTCTTGGAGTTCCGTGTCGGATTTGATGACAGTTTTATTTACTGTTACCATGGTTCCGGGTGAAATAAATTAATTTCTCCACATTTAATTTGCTATTAATTCAGCATAGAAACTTTTTGGACGAACAAACTAACAGACAAACAAGCAAAACTGTTCAACGGTTCCATCGCAAACAATACAGGACAGTGGTGGTAAGGAATGTATCGGCTTGAAGGATCAAAGGCTCTGAAATAAGTTGATGAATTATGCTTCAAGTTTTCCCTAATATCACGGTCTCGGTTGACACCTTTTGGCATCCAGGAAAAATTCAGGTGACTTATTTATATGGTTCCTTCATTTTGCAATCTAGCTGTCTGAACAAAGACAGACATAATCACTACAGCATAAAACGGTGTCACGTGTGCGGAAACCTTGCTGGCAGCCAGGTTCTCAAACACTAGCTTTATAACACATTATGGCTTTATAATGAACTGCTTGGCGCAGTTTCGTTGGTCACTAAGTGTGATTGGCGGACAAATGCACAAAGGGATTTATCAAAAAATCAAGTTCGGTCTTTTTTTTTCTTTTTTTCTTTTTTTCTTCTCACTAGTTGCGGGTGGGCGTATAAAAAATTTAGAAAAGTGCGACATTCAAGCACCCTAAAAACTGGAGAGGAGTTAAATTTCGAATGTTTGAAGCAATATAATTGTATTACTGTGCAATACAAAAGCTCGCGTGCGTTTGTTCAGAAACAGATCGTAGAAGTTGAAATGTAGTAAGGACATCGGTGACGCAGTCGCCTTCGGCTGGGGCGCCATCCGTTTGCATTTACCACATTTGACGTCATCTGCGATCACTTACTAAACCGGCGGACTGCAAAGTGTTCAAATAAAGAGAGAGAAAAAATGTTTCTTAGAAAAAGAAATATGTTTCTTAGAAAAAAAATATAAATTAAAAATTCGAGCACATAAATATGTACAGTACTAAGTGAATGGAAGAAATGACCTTTACAGTGTCCCAGGGAAGTAGTTGTGTCTCGGATTGGTTCAAGCCATATTAAAAAAAAAAAACCAAAAATGGGAATGTTAAGCTTCCGGTCAGATGCGGTTGTGAAATGCGTCTATATAAAATCATTATATTGAAGCGTCTGAAGAAAAGGAAGTTTTTAAAATACTTTATCGATCGGAAATTTGCAGAACTTCAATTTTCCAAACAAAAAAATCATATCAGTTGCCAGCATTTGACCACACTTGTGGACAGAACGAATGCCTATTGAACACCTCGTTCGTGAGATCGCTGAAAGACCCCGACAAAAATGAAACAATAGTTTTTGATTAACAAATGCAAATTGAGTTGTGATAAATTTGCATCTGAATGTGTTACGTGTTAATTCAGTTTACAAGTGAAACGTCTTAGTAACCGTAAGTGACGTAGGCAGGAAGAAAGTAAAGCTGTGTTGTATAAGCAAGAAAGTAGAGTACAAAAACTACTTGGCTTTGAATACACGAAAATCTACCTGTTTTAAGGTAGACAAACGCTGTCCAGAAAGGAGTCCAGCCAGTTGGGTAAGGTATATTCATTGGCCTTCACGGCCTGTACAATCTATTTGTAACAATCGAAATATTCGCAAGATTTCATACATTAGCTCAAAGGACATGGTTTATAAATTTCAATTCGTCGCAGTATCATTTTTGCTGAGATGAGGGCTTTTAAGGCGATTCATCTCGAGCCATACAACTTGCTAATTAATTGTGGACTGTGCTGTGAAAAATAAGAAACCGAAATACTTGCAAATTGCGCTAAAAAATCTCAGGAGAGACAAGATTTCTCAGTTTCAATAATAAATGCTGGTAGTACAGGAATATATTCCATCTACTGTAGATTAAGCTCACTGCAATATTTTAGTGTATTTTGTCCCCTTTTTTATTTCCGTCTGCATGTGAACCGGTATCTCTTTAATCATTCTACGCACGAAATTGTGTTAAGTCCAAAATTACTTTTCACATCGGTTGAGTTCTCGACACTTTAAATTCTACCATTTTTCGTTTCTCTTTCGGTTGTTTCTTTCCAACCGGTTTTGCCTACAAATATTGAGAGAAGGTTTTCAGTTGCATTAAGCAACTTGATAAAGCGTTGGTAAAACACAACTGTACTCGTCATCGGAAAACTCTGGGGCTCTGAATTTTATTGTTTCCCGCAGTGTAATTTATGTCGGCCACCTAGAGGAAACAACTATTTGTGTTTCGTTTAGGAGAGCAACCGGCTGAAAAAAAGACATTAATTTTTGTTTATCTTTTTGGCAGATAGTTTCTTAAATACACTTTACAACAGCAAATGTTTTAGACTTCCAGGGATTTTGCAGTGTTTTAAAATTCCCTATTGCTGCCCGGTGTTTCCAAAGTAGCAAACAACATTCAATCTCATCCACACGTGCATTAAACAACTAAATTCGGATATTTTGTGGAGCGGTATAATGCTTTGCATAATTCGAAGAAAATTTGTGTGAATTTTGTAATTTTTAACATTTATGGAAGCCCGCTTTATTTTTTCGTTTTTAACTAAGCTTCTAATCTTTGATTTCTAACCAGGATAGGCTTAATATATCATTTCATCTAGGTTTTTCATGCAGCATAATATGTACCAAAACAGTCAAATTGCATGCATTCAGGATATCCACATTAATTTTATTAATTTTCCTTCCTAGAGGCAATTGTCAAAGAGAGAGAAACAAAAGAAAAGTAAACAGTTAGCACAGGAGACGTTAATGAGTGTCTCAATATGGTCCTCGTGTATTAATTCAACCTAATTCGTGGAGGTTACTGGGTTTATTTCCAAATAATATTTTCAATTTGCAGAGTAAGACAAGTCTGTAAAATCCTTGAACAGCATGTCTCTAGAAACTCCATGGACCTTGATAGTCTACCTGCTATGTATATTTTGGACTGTCCAATCCGCTCCAAACCGAGAAAAAAAATAAATAGAAGGCGTGTTTACTTTTATGACAGCGCGACAGAACTTGCTAGTAATATGGCAATGAAGCAATTGTTAGAACGGCCAGAAAATATATAAATTTTAGTTATTCAACTTCAACTCTAAATGTAAAAAAATCATTACCGACTGACAGCTTTTTTTTCGGAACAGAAAAATACCCTTTTTGCCATATTTAGTATGTATTTGCTCAAGAAAAAACGACAGAAAGGAAATTATCTGTCAGTCCTTCCACATTAACAGTGTTGAAAAATTAGGTAAGAATGAAAAAGAAAAGAAAAAGTGTAATGGACATGTGAGATCCTCAAAGCAACAAGTTAAAGGGGAGCTGTCATGGTGGTTTTGCTATTTTGTGACCCAAACTTCACAGAAATTGCTACTTATAACCTTTACTCATGCCAAAACATTCCTTGAAATGTGGGAGAAAGATATCAATATTTTTTTTTTTGCAGGAAAAGCCATCCATAGTGCATTTTTGGCCATGCCTTCAAGATGAAGTGCGAGAATTTGAAAAAAGTTAGGCTAATCCAATCCATTTCCATCCTTGCCTTCCATAACAGAAGATAGTATTGAGTCTCAGTGTAGTAACAAAGTCTTGAGTAAATAACGGCTTGAATATTTTTGGTTTTTCCTGATTTGAAGACACTTTTTTTTAGCATCTTACAGCGGACCAAAATAGCATGACACTGCCCCTTTAAATTAGTGTTGTGTTCACACAGAGATTTCGACGCGGTTTTGAGTTGTTTGCACTCTATTCTGCTTCACAGATTACAGCATGCCGAGTGATTACAACTGATCGTCATTTATCGGTGAAAACTAGGGGAAAAATACAACAAATTCGAATAAACTTAAAGGAAAACCGAAATATAAGCTAACGGAATAAAATAATTCACATTCCGTGCGGAATAAAGGAAGACGATTACAGAGGAACTCACTCAGGTCACATGGCCAAAATGTTCACTCCCTTATGTAAGGGAACACGAAGTGTCAAATAAAGATAAACTGAAACAAAATCACGTCCAAGTTTGTTCGTACAGCAAACCAAACAATTAGTGCTGTGTTTCTACTGCAAGAGAACAGCTGTGATGCATGACATGGAAAATATCACTCAAGGAGACTATTTCGATTGGTAGGTTAGCACCCACTCGTAGCTGGTAACGCAGCAGTTTCGCGTGGCAAATGAGTCTTTATTGAATTGATAGTCCAGCTCCACCACTGCCTTTGCAGCATATCCCATTAACTTGCAATAATACGTTTGCAATAACTGGACCAATTTCTTATTGTATTAGTTCTGCTAATTTCTCGACGGTGTTGGCAGTATTGCAGCCAATTAGTTTTGCCTGAAGAACGCCGTCAAAAGGGAACATCATTTGCAAGCGTATTTGGAGGCGAATTTTCAAAATCAAAAATACTCTCTGTTGCAATGTTTATGCCACTGTTTAGGTGTTCCTATGTGAAATAAAAGCAAACACAACCACGTTTTGTTTATGTCAGTGCCGGTTTACCCAAATTCGTCAGAATTTGCAGTCCTATAGTGCTACTTCTGAATCGATGTGAATCCTATGGAGTTATTGTTTATCGGGCACTAGAAAAGTTGTAACATTAAAGCCTAAAGAGTGAACTTTTGTATGAGGGCTTTTAAGAATCACATCCCTGTATATGCGGTGCTGTTTACACTGTGCAAGGTGGTTGTAACGTGAAGAGGTACTTTCCTGTAGTAATGTCAGGGATTACTCTGTATGACGTTTGGTCATTCAAAGTGATCATTAAATGTCTGTACTAAAGTTTGCTAAGGTATCATTATTTGTCTCCATCATATTCGCTTACATTTAAAACGACCAAAACATTTTTCAAGGCTAAAAAGTATTACAAGGGATAAAAAGTAAAAACCAAACGTTTTCCACACTAGGTCATCTTCAGGGTACGAAACCGTCCGCTAAAGCGCAATTGTATAACTATATGGTAATTCCTAATGGGAAGAGTTTCGCAATGTAGCAAGGGACTTGTTTGATAAAGTGGGCTTGTATTGCGGTTGAATCATTAAGCCTTCCAAGATTCTGCGCTTTTGAAAAGATTGGGCCGTGCAGAGTATGTGCCAGCTAAAAGCCAATGCGAAGGATTCTCGCGGTTCAGAGTCATTGCATGTGTTGGAATGTTCGTCAATTCGCACCTGCACATTTCCTGCACATTTCTGCACCGATGTAACTGTCACCGCAAAAACAGTCTCCTTTATATCTATAATTGCCTTTATCTTTGAACAAAGGCTTTGGCAAAGAAATGTAACTGAAGCCCGTAAAGTGTTCAGTTTGGAAATGAAAGTTTTTCGATTCAGCTTCAGTAAGGATGAAAATATTTTTTCGTTCTTCAAAAAGAAAATTAGGGGTCAAAATGTTATCTTCTGGTGAATCTTTTAGATAACTGTTCACTGTGTGGGAAATAAAACGCTTGGGGTATCCAGCACTTAAAAAGGTTGTTTCCATTGTTTTTACATAAAGCATAAAGCATTTTATTGTAAAAAAAAACAAACAAACAAACAAACAAAAACATCTCGCATGAAGCGAATTGCGTAATTACGTTGCATAACATAGTAAAATTAGAGCTTGTCAACTTGTCAACTTGATGGGGATTGGGCATTACATTTTAAAATTACTTTTTTTGCATTTTTAAATTACTCTGAATTTACGACCCAAGACTTCGACATGATAAAAAAATAGGCAGCCTATGACTGCATGTGGCTCAGGCTGAATAGAAAACCAAAAGGGTATTGTGTTTTGAAAAAATTAATTGGGTAACAAATAGAGTTTATTTCTGACAATTAATGTGCCTAATCTGTGAAATAGATATTTGTCCAGTATTGCGCAATATAGATGGTTACGCTTTCACTCACTCAACGCCATGACATAGTGGCGAAAGCCTTCCCAGAAGGCTTTTCGCCACAAAAATCGCTACAGGTAATTAATAATGTTTGGAAATATCCAACTAGAGACCATGAACTTTAAGCACATGTGGGGGAAGAAACTTTTCTTAAAGCGCACAGTTTTACATTTCATCAGCGACAGTCTATCGTTAAAGTGTAGGGAGCGGCCGTGCACGTGCACCTCAGTGAGTCGGTGGCATAAGATGGTGAAGGCGTGACCCGGGCTCCTTGCACACAGAAAATTAATTCGTGCGCACAAAGTCGTGCAGCCGGACAACTTCAAAGCGTCTTCATAGTGGGAGGCAAGAAAAATGATGCGTAATGCACGTTTTTGCACTCTCTCGATTCTTTCTGACAGCTAGACAGATAGAGAGGAATGCCACACTGGGCAACAGTACTCCAATAGCAACCTAATTAGTGTAAAGTGAACTTGAAGGAGATCATGTGGAGGTGCGCCACTGCGTTTTAGCACCCGTAATATATGCAGGCGTTTGAAGGCCTCTCCTACTATTTCATTAACATGAGAATCCCATTTTAGGTTACTTTAAATAGTGACCCCCATAACTTTATGGGCTTCGAAGATTTCAAGTGCATTGCCATTCACAACTAGAGCTGGAGGAAAATGCTCAACATGGCGGCAAAAATGGACAGTCATCTCCTTGCATTTCTAACTAACCCTAACCCTAACCCTAAGGATTGAGTTTCATGTTGTTTTTATTACCCCAGGAATTGTTCACTGAAATCAAATGAGATGCGTTTAACTCTGTGGAGGACATCAGTGATTCAATTTATAATTATTTGTCAACGTTAGCAAATTGACGTTTGCGGTAAAAAGGTAGTTTACTTGGTGAGCTCTACCAAAAATTTTCCCAGTTTGCTCGGAGCTGTAACTTGTTAAGTAGCTTGTAATTATTTAACTGATAAAAGTAGTACTTTGTCTGTAACAACACGCCCTCTTGACTCTCGTAGTACAAGGTCACAATTTTTCGATCATTACTGTTAATCTTTATTATAAGGCGATAAAGTCGACTGGCTACTCAGTTTCGTGAGACAAACGATAAGGCGCATTATTAATATGCCCTCTTCCTAGACCAGAACTTTAAAAAAAAATGGAAAATGGTAACAAGCAATTCAATAAAAGAAACCAGAGGTGAAGATGTGGGAATAAGTAGATTATTGCCGGTTTTACCAACTGCAGGTGCGAGTCGCTTAAGACGCGTGGCCAGTAAGATAAGCAGCTGTCTGTCCGCGACTCTTTCGGTCACTCACTGGTAAGCTGAGAGTACCCGAACGATGTGTGGAGGGTCCTACACTAGCCAAGCTACAGTGTGGAATACTTGTCGTCCAAAATTTGTACGTGTATATGCTTAACATAATATTAGCGGTCGAATATTAATAGCTAAAGGCCACATTTTTTTATTAAAGGGAGGTGACAAGAAAAGAAAATGCAGGTTAAGTGTTTAATTATATATTCAAAGAAGGGAATGTTGAGCTAAAGAAGTATCCATTCTGATCCGAAGATAAAAAAATTTATAGTGTGATTGAAACTAGAGGCGGGTAACACTTTTTCTCAAATAAAATTCTGAAGCGGAGTTCACTATATGGGTAAGCAACAAAAATTTTTATTTCATTAAATTTCACAAGCCACGGCCAATTAGTCGGTTTAAAGGGGGCGATCAATGCGAAAGTGGAATTTTATTCAACAAAGAGGGGTAACCGCTGAGCCATGCGCGGTAGAAACCAATAGAAGATTTCCCGGCTGTTATACTTATAATAACCGCGTTCATGTCTACTTACGTCTGGTATTTTTCCGCCGGTTTTTCATGAATACATTTTCCATCTAGTTTCTACACAAGAAGAGCTAGATTACGTGGAAAAGAAAGGTAAATACTAATCCTAATGCTATGTCTGATATACTCACAGCAATGTCAATTTAGAAATGTCGATGGCTTCTAAAGAAAAATTCAACGTCAACGGCGGGATTCAATGAAAGAAGCTATGGAACAACTGCATTGCCGATCTGGCTTACACTCGATCAATGTGCACCCTATTAGACTGCTGCGTGAAGAGCTGACAAATGTAAGACTGCAGAAAACATATGTTTGTTTCACAAAAACATGTTGATGCCCAACGATTCCTCAGACTTCTAAACTAACTTCCATCCTTTCAAAATAACACCGGTATTTCTAGCATAATTTACCTTTCTCGTTTTTGGTCTCATGAAGAATCTCAGTCCGGTAACACAAATTGTTAAATGGAAGTTGTCGTTTTTGATTTAACCTTCTATTGAATCCAGTGGCAGTATTATAAATCAGTAAGGAGGCATTTAATTGTCAGACAACGAAATATTGATTTTAAACAACGGAGGTTAGCTTTCTTTACAGCTTCCTCTTTCAATTCAGTATGCAAATCCGGCTCAGCTTAACTGTATTTTGTAAACATCGATTCATTTGAGAATGCGTATGAAAAACGAGATTTCTTCTACTTTTGCTAAAGTTTTAAAAATAACAAATCGAGAACAAGTGGCTAGAGCCAAAATTTAAACAAAGGCTTACAAGGCTTTGTGGTGAAGTAGTCTTAATTTTTAAATAACATAGCAATGGATCATTCTCTCATATCTCAGTGAGTGATATGTACCTGCTGTATGGTAGTTCTATTATTTGCTATTAATAGCATTCATAGATTACGACGCATACCAGCTGCTCTTAACTTGTATTCTATGTTATGATGATTCATGCCCGAAAGATAAATTATATATTGAATATTCTCAAATAATAATGTTATTATTCTCAAATAATGGAGTCTCCACACAAGCGATTACAATCCACGTTGCTTCTCCATATGACGACATATGACTGTCGTTGCCATTCAGTGTACTTAAGAATTAAAGCAGACGAACCTTAACTTAAGTCTATTCATCCAAGAACAGATAAGCAAGTCCACATACCACAGATTGCGCGCTGACAAGGCTACAACGCAAGACTTTGTAAAGGCAACGTGTTACAGTTGAAAAGTTAAAGATACTACGCACGATAAGTTACACAAAGCCAATTGAACTCAATGTCGTTGCTTTGAAAATCGTAAATACAAAAGAGTTTCATTTTGTTCCCGGGTATCCCTGTGGACATCTATAAAACCTGGTCAACATGTCTATTCTCCTTACAGTCTTCATTTACTTCGTATGTTGCACGTAGGGAGAATTTGTATCAACATTAACTCAACTGATCCCTGATGGTCATTCCCTGTATACTCATGGCTTGAATGCTTGACGAATTAGTAAAATACAGGGACCGCGCGGGGCAGGGCCCGGCTCTCCCACTTTTTGTGGAAAAATAAAAGATAAATTTAGTGAAATTAAATACATTTAAAAATGAAAAGCACGTTCACGGGATAATAGTGGTCGGCTAAAGCTGGCGGACCTCACGGCAAAACATCCAAACCTGACGGAATAAGTATTATGAATTGAGCTAAGGTAGATGCGTTTTATCCATTTTAAAGACTGTCCCCTCCCCTCAGCTGAGGAGGCACGAGCGGCACTTTTAAAATTGCTCCGCGGGCCCCTACATAGTAAGAGGGTCCTAAAGGGGATCCCAAATCCCAGTTCCCAACTTAATTTTGATGCAAATCCCAGTTGCCAGCGTCCTTTTGGTCCAAATCCCAGTTCCCAAATCAGAGACCCCATTCCCGATTCTACCACTTACAAAATGATGTTTATAACGACTCAGGAGCTCCTGAACGACTATAACCAGGTGAAAGACAGATTAATGATGTTTGGATGTACGTACCTTCATCTGGACTGAAGAACATCTCTCATTCTGCTGGTTAAAACTATTTTCCGCCTATCCCTTGTTGGCATTACCATATTCAAAGCACTTCACCGATGTCATCAGCACCATCGTCATCTGATGATTGAAATTGCTGAATCTTTGATTCCACAAGTGTGCTCAATTTTCCTCTGTAAATCGCTTGTGCTTGCAATTTTCCGTATGAATTACTGTATTATTGGTGAAAAAATACTTAAAATCTCTATCATTATTGTGCGCCGAATGTCGGACGCCATTTTGGATATTTCCACGTGTAGACCCGCGGACAGGCGCATGTCATTTCTACTTCAAATTCCGCTGATCAGGAAACTGGCAGGTACACAAAATCAGCTTCTGCTAAATCTTCCTATAGCAATGTAAAAGAAAAACTCACTCACGGCTCGAGAGAACGGAAGGTTTTTGTTTTGAACTGTGAAACTTAGCAGCCAGAGTGTTCAGCTACATGATTTGATACTTCTTCTAAAACAAAAGTAAACGACTCTGAAGAAACTCTTAAGAAGACTTTGTTTTAAGATTTCGCCTAATAAAATGTCGTATTGACAGAGAAACCACAATTATATTTATCCTTGAGATCAAAATTATTCATTATTGTTGAGAAGCAAATATGGCCATTACACTCGTGACGGCTTTTTTAAGGAGAAATCTTTTAACTTTCCTTCCTGGATTGCGCTCATGGCAAGTTTATAACAAATTATTTACCGCAGATTCAGTGAGGCAGAGTCCAAGTTATGAAATTTTCATGAAAAGGCAAAAAGCTGATGCTTATTAACATTTTGGTAATATTATATTAGCAGGAAATATCTTTAGCAAGCGTAAACCAACAAGAAAGGTGATAACACGACCAAATCACTTTGCTTACCAATAAAATTATTTCTGAACTAAAAAGGGAAAGGAACTTACTTACAAACGAAACAGAGTAAGAACATGACCAAGCTAAGGTTATGGTATGTTCGTATTTTCTTAGAGAGGTTAAGATAACAAAATACATGTTGTTTGCTGTAACCTCATTGTCATATTAAGATTATGAATCAAGAACTCGATTTCGTCCGTATTTAATCTTTCGCTAGACATGTGACGTCAGAGTCATATATTAGAAATTAGTTCGTGCGCTTGAATTTCTATTTTCAAGCGACCACTGCGTGAAATTTATGACCACAACTCTCTGAAATTCTCGTTTATGTTTTCATCTTTCACAGCTTGTCAGCTTTGACCTCAGTTTTTGAGTATGCTCTTGATGAAGTTATGTCTTCTAAGCATCGGTGTGATGGCAATAAGCGCCGCTACCGCTGAGACGGATAAATCTCAAGGTATGAAACCAAATCTTGCTTCTTTTGAAATCGATGGAGGTGTTATATGGGCTTATGTGGTTGTTTATTTAAGAATTCTTTGGTCTTTCGATATATTTATTTCTAAAGCGGACAAATCGTATCGGCTCGTTGTGGATATATTTGGAAGGGGGCCTTATCATGTTTGCTAGAAAGTCTCCCTACTTTTAAAATGGTTTACATGTATTAGACACGATAAGGGAAATTACAGTTTGAATCTTTTGTATCCTATATTAAAAGTAAATATCGTTGCTTTTGGATGGAATTTCACTTGTTTAGTATCCTTTCATGTAATGATGGTTTTCAAAGAAGACTACCAAAATTTTGATTTTAATTTTATTAAAGAAATTCGATTTTCTGATGAAAATTGATTCATTTTTGCACTAAGTCAGTTCCTTTGCCTAAAGCTAGATTTCAAGCCTTCGATTGGTTTTAATAGCTGCCGGCAGTGTGATCCACGTATGTAAGCGTTTTGGAGTTTAAAAATTTGTTCCACACTACTGGAACAAAAATAATCACCAAACTAGGTTTTCGTTAAATTTTTAATGATGTAAAAACATTTCAGTTGCTAACATTCTAATATCTTCGCACCGGAATTAAGCCGGGGCAATTTACAAATTATAGCGACGACAGAAAACTGGAGGACATAGTTTGGGTTTTAAGGGTTCGAGAATCATGATTGCAAACAAAATCTCGAGAGAATCAAAACTTAGTGGCGTCGAGAAGTGCGTTTCTCATAGTTGCCATTGTGAGCTCATTTTCATGAATACCGCAGCGTTACCAGGTTCATTGAAAACAAATCTGTACGACTTCTTCCTTGGGAAGAAAGAGACCTTTAACGAAACACAGTTACTTTTCATCTTAGAAGTTTATTTCACCATTTACTAGTTTTAATTTACGCTATCGAATTAAAAATCGGCTAGCTAAGTTGTCGTGTCTGTTCATATTTCCTGACGCGCGTTATAATCTAGTGATACCGCGAATTATCATAGTCGCTTTGGTATAAAATAAGTCCCCCATTTTTGAATTCTCGCTTGGAGGTATACCATATATTCATTTTGTCAAAATGGAAAAAGGAGCAGGCAATTAAGTCAAGTTCATGCCTGAGCGCTGGTTGGTTATATATATATATATATTATATATATCTACCTGGATTTTTGAAAACAGGGTCGCAGGAAAGTTATACTAAGCCTTGTTTATTTTAGTACTGAGGTGTGTTTCCCCCTTCTATTCTTCTTCGTCTTTGCTTGTGCTGGGGGAAGCGACGATGGCAATTAGCTGATTAGTAAGAGAAAGTTAACATTGAAAGTTAAAATAAGCTTTCTCCCCCCCCCCCCCTACCCTCCCCCTCCTCCCTTTTAATACTCTTTATTTGGTCCCACTCTCTCTCTCTTTCTTAAGAAAATTTGCATGAATTTGAAATCTTAGCGTAGGCTTAGTTTCAAACGGAGTCAGTATATTTAGCTTTCCTGTTCACTTCCTAGAGCAAAGTTTTCCTTAGAGCATCATGAAGCTCAGTGAGGGAAAAATTCTAGCGAGATGCAGTATCTGCCTCGTCTAATAACCTTCGTGCGTATTTATCTTGTCGGGGCTATGAAGTCGACTGTTAGGCGCAGTGAAGGTTATTGTAGAGCTTTGCTTTCGGAGGTAAGGAGTCTTTAGCCTCAAAACGTAGGTGTCAGGGTTGATTCGTAAGCGCACATGGTGAAATTGGACTTGACTTTTGAGCAGGCTAAAGACTTAGTAAAAATGGAGCAAGAAACAAGGGCTTGACGGAAGTTCGCTTGAAATCGTTTTTCAACATCCGGGACTTCAAGTAACTATCAGGCGAGGACAAGATTTGCCTCTGTATTTCTGCGCGAAAACCGTAAGTTTTTCCAGTTTCCCGACTTGTTACCGCCCTTGCGGCTTTAGTGATTCTATGCTAGTGATCTGATAAGTGATGTGATAATTTGAAGTGTCATAATGTGTGATTTCCGGCCTCAAATCTAGTCGTAACATTTGCCACATGTTTACGTAGATGTAATTTACCAAGAGCTTGCTGTTATTTGTGTAAGCCACCAGGGAATTCGGTTTAAAACGTTGCTTGATTTCGTGGAAATCGATGCCTCTTTCCGACGGCAACTTTGCTCTCGGCAAGGTCGACGTTTCAAAGCAAGATTTGGGCAAAACTGACACTACTGCCCACACGATAGTTCAGGTCAGAGGTTACGTCGATTTCATGTCTAGTGATATAGCAAATAGCCATGTTCTTTTTTTTTTCCTTTCGTCGACACTGTAATCTGGTAATAAGCAAAAAGTTAAGTGTCCTTGTTGAACAACGGAGGTAATAGCAAAGGAAGTTCTAAAAAGCCTCGAATTTTCGTCGACCTGGTTTTCATAAGGTCGGGTATATATATATCCTTCTTTTTCAAAGTGAATAATAATCTTAGTTTTGTCTTTACCATCTTGCGCTAGTTTTAGTTTAGATCGGAATATTTAAGGTTCAAACTTACACGAAAAAAAAAACGAATTACATCGAGTCGAGACCGCAAGAAGTTGACGGCCAACGTGCAAAGTATGCTAATTTGTTTGTTTGTCTGTTTGTTTGTTTTTTTTCCACAGATGTAGGTTATATTCAAATTAAGTCAGATCAGTCTAAATTTTAAAAAGTTTTCAGAATGTACGTAGGTTAAATTGATTGATACGCCAAAAATAATGGATTGTGTACCAGTAAAGTAAAGTATATCCCTAATAACTATTAATTTTTTTATCTTTGTCCATGAAAGATCATGAAATAAAACTGAACTTTATTTTCGACATTGGCGTTAATATAAGTTTGCACTTAAGAATCAACATTTGACGCGCATTAATGAGTTTCGAATTGGAAGCACAAGTGTTTTGTTCTAGTAAAAAAAATTGCTTGAGGGGATGCTAAGTTAATTAATTTCAATTCAATGCGAAGTAAAATTGTTTCATTCAAGATGTATGGACAAAAATATTTGTTGTCACAGTGTTATCTAACGTTGGTACAAACCGCAGACCAACATCCCTACAATTAGGGTTCTAGAGTGGTACTTTTCTATGCAGGGCCTCTTCGTTTGAAAGCTCAAATTGACCTTTTGCTGTTGGTATCCCTCAGTCCACTTTTAAACTTAGGCAGAAAATCTTGCAAGTGCAGTGCATTATACTACGCAACCGAAAATAAAGTAATCGGTGTCCATTTGATATCTAAGAATATGTTCGTCCTAATTAAGTTTTGAGCGGGGTGGGGGGAGCGTATGAGTTAACGTCGTCGGTATCGCAAAATAATTACTTGACGTAACTTCTGCTCCCTACATTTCTTGAACTCCTTAAAAGGCGTATTTCAAACGCCGTGCTACTGCCGTGCTGAGCTCAAACAGTGAAATTTACCCGACAATGGCTCGATTCTAAAACGGCAGTTGTTTCAAATGTCGAACTTAATTTTAGTCGCGCCATATTCCGAATTCTATCAATAACAACCAAACAAACCCTCCATGTTGATGCATTTACATATTTACGAATCAGTACTTAGCAAGCCTTTTGAAACCAGGTCGAGCAACTCAGTGCCGTGCTAAGCAGTCGTGCCGAACTAAATTCAACCTGCCGAACTGAACTGATTCAAACGTCGTGCAACTGCTGTGCTTGAGCCGAATTTAATTCTTGTATTTAGTTCTACACGGCAATAGCGTGACGTTTGAGATAGGCCTTAGTCATTTGAGCAAAGGGATGTAGTTTATTTGACGCTTCTCCCTTATTTTGTGACCGAAAGACCAAAAACGCCTTAAAAAGTCTGACTCACGCAGGCTTCACTTTATATAATAGTAGTTTGCTTCAAAGTGGGATGTATATTATATGTTTCCGGCAACCGTATTAGACTGGCTCATACACAACCTTGTTTGGAATAAAACAAACCTGATAAAAATTCCTGTTTCCTCAACTGTTGCTGGTTTAACAACACAGACTCATTACTTTAATAACACGGTTGCCTACTAGTGTCATTTTATTTTTAACAACAGAAACTGAAAAACTGCTACCTTAGTAAACAAAACTTCGTTTAAATGAAAATGCAATTACAAATGATTTTATCAGTCAATATTATGTTTTATTTTGCCGTTCATTTCATACACTGCGCGCTTACATTAAACGCGGTATCTTTTAGATAAGCGACTCCCCACTATAGATTTCTTCCTGCCATAGACGTAAGTGAGGATTTCCCTATCAATGTATTCAGCTTTGAAAAAGCCGTAGTATTCTTTTAAGTCATCACGTATGTCAAGGTTACCGAGGAGATGGCTCGCCTTATTGTTTGGCGAGAATAAACATTCAGACGACTCGACGACTGTGTCCTTGCTTTGACGCATTTGTTGTCTTCTGTAGACGTAAATTTACTTTTACACAGACCCACAGACATATTTTGTTGCGTCTTCAACAATGAAAACGTGCAGTACTTAGTCCTTTCAATTTACAATGTAAATGAAACAATCTAACAAATATCGTATTTCAAGGAAAAGTGAAGGTAATATTGACAGTTACAAAGCGTTCTGAGATCTCTGGTTAAGTACAGAAAAAACAACTACGAAACCCAGAAGACTACAACATGTTTTACTTTAGAGGGGAATTATGAAGAAAAATATTCGTGAACAGAGCAAAAATAGTTTTAAAAAAACCCCAGAAGTATTTCGATTTTATCCTAACGTCTTCATCAGTCGAATGTTAGATCGAACATCCGTCACGTGATGATCATAAATCACGTGACCAAATCTGACACCCTGTAAACACTGACTCGTCCCCAGTCGTCTGCATAAAGCACACGGCAAAGGGAGAGAAGTACGCGAGAGGAGCAAGGGATGATGGGAAGGGAGATGGGGAAAAGACGTTGGTTGTTTACCATTTACCCAAAAAATCCGGAAATTTCGGATGGAATGTAAATGGGAAGACTATTTTTTTCTTTCCGAACGGAAATTTCCACGGGGAAACGGGATTTCTTGAAAGGTAGTCCAAAATTTCCAACCGGAATTTCCGAACGGAAAATGTGTTTACCATTTGCGATTTTCACCAGTTCCAAGCCCTGCTCCAATTTTGATGCGTGTCACGTGTTATTTAATAGGGGTTGTGCAAATGGTACACGCCAATCCTGAACGGAATTTTTCATTGGGGATTTTTGCTTACCATTTGTACAAACCGTCGACCAACCGGTTTTCTCATGTAAATGGTAAACAACCGTCGTCTTGCTCCTTCGTTTTCTCCCTACCCATCTCACCTTGCGCTCCTTTTCTCGGTACCCATCTCTCTCCCTGCGCGATATGAAGACGACTGGGGACGAGTCAGCTGTAAACAGATGGTAGGGCCAGGTTCCCATCGCCCTGTTCTAGCGTTTTGTTCGCACCCTTTTGCTTTAGTCACGTGATCGACAATTGTTTCTTTTCTCTGGGTTCCTTAGTTCCTGCAGTTTAGAATGGCATTCCAGAACATACAATAGAAATTTGAAACTGACTACTATAGTTGCGTTCCCAATTTGCTGCGCGAGACACTGAACACTGAGCAATTTGGGAAACTGTGTGACCTCGAGAAATGAATCATTCCTGTTGAGACTATTTGTTACATTTTAAACTTCCTTAAGCAGAATATTATAATTTTCACACTGTACTATGCACATTTTGCAGGAAACATAACCGACGAAACGAGATTGTTGAATCAACTACTTCAAGATTACAAGAACCGCAGACTGATTCGACCGGTTATGGATCGCTCAAAACCAGTTGTCATCAGGCTCAGCGCTGAGTTAATTGGTGTGGCTAAAGTGGTAAGAAAGTCACATCATCAAAATAAAACAACAGCAATAGGAACAACAACATTTGATTACAAAAAGCAGCAAAGCTAAAGTGGTTTGTCGTAATAAAAACAAAATATGTGGAATATTATTGTTTTATTGTTTTGAAATTCGACTCCATCGATTTTCTCATTTTTACACTAAAATTACTATTCAGTCACGATAACAATAGTTTTTGGCGTAAAGAAAAATAACTGGTTTCTAGTGCAGTTTTCTCCAACCCGTTAGACGAGTAGCTCTCTCGTTGCCAAATTTACATGGAGGGTCTCATAACATCTTTTTGTTCTCTCTTACAAACATTTCATTATTGCAGGACGAAAAAGAGCAGCTTATAAAGACACACTTTTGGGTTCGTCAGGTAGGATACTTCTATCGGCTGTGTATAAGATTATATCTGACCCCACACACTTTGTCACACGCTCTTTCCAGACTAATTGAGGTTATTCCGCAGGACTGGTGGAATCCCTTCATGAAGTGGAATCCATCGGAATTTGGTGGTGTGAAGGAAATTAATATCCCACCCGACATGCTCTGGGTGCCTGATATTATTCTCTATAACAAGTAAGTTTCTTTTACAGTGATTTATAATGGTTTGACTTTTTTATGACAATTGCGCCTTTCAGTTGATTACGATAGCACTAATTCAAGTCATGATTAAATTCTTTAATATGTTTAGTTCTCCTTTTAATTCCTTCATCGTATCCTCCAGTTTTCGCTTTTTGAAAGTAACAGTCAGGACTAGTTAATTA
Source organism: Galaxea fascicularis (assembly GCA_948470475.1). Taxonomy (NCBI): domain Eukaryota; kingdom Metazoa; phylum Cnidaria; class Anthozoa; order Scleractinia; family Euphylliidae; genus Galaxea; species Galaxea fascicularis. The sequence goes on along the minus strand of OX419341.1, from coordinate 254,025 downwards.
GCGTCACTAAACCAAAATGAAAGTGAGAGCAGATGTTTCGGTCTTAACTATATATATGTTACCTCACATTAGCCACCATTCTTTGACTCCCTGCCAATCTGATCTCTTCTTTCTTAGGGATTCTTCCTGTGATTATGTTCTTCGTTCTACGAAAAGGTGAGAAGTTCAATCTCCTTTCGTGCACAAAAATTCTAACAATTGAAACATCTTTTCTTTCTACTCCACAGTGCCGATGATCGTCTCAGCCTAAAAGCGACATCCGGTTTCACGACCTTTGTGAAAGTTCGCCATGATGGTAATCAAACATGGAGAGCTCATATCATCTACAAGAGCATGTGTAACATCAACGTTAAGTATTTCCCGTTTGACGAGCAGACTTGCGCAATGGTGTTTGCCTCCTGGTCACATGACGTGAGCACCCTAGACTTGAGAGAGAGACGTGGTCTGCCAGGGGGGAAGGCTGTTGCTAAGAAGGAAAGAGGTTCAGACGTGTTCCAGGAAAACGAGGAATGGACCGTGGAGAGGATTACCATCGAGCGGGATGAGGTAAGTTCCAGGCTGTAGATGATTCCGATATCCACTTTGCTGAGTTACGTAAGCATCTTTATGAAAGCAAGGCCTGGATCTTTTGCTTTCACATGCAAATAAAACTAATCTCCGTAAAACACTTTGCACCAGAAATCGCATTGAACAAGGATCTAGTCCGATTTGAAAATGGCTTGAATGCACAAATAATTATTCTCAACACAACGAGACAACGCGTTATTTTAGTCTGGTCACACGTGACGCACATTAACTTAAATGCCAAACTGATAAATGAATCTACTGACGCAGCAGTTATGGTTAATGTACTTAATTTTGATGGAAGAATAAGCAAAAGTTTATTTTTGACCAAATATCGTATCTACACGAGGAATATGTTTACTCTCTGTACTACCTCCTATAATTTACGAGGTAACTACATTCTGATACTCCCTGTACCTAAAACTACTACTTATGGCCCTTCGCTCTTTTTCTTATCATGCCGCTAAACTATGGAACTTACTGTCGGACTTTGTTTGAACTTTGAACCTTAATGACTTTAGAAATGCATTAGCTACTCTTAACTTAATGTAAATATGCTACATTTTGTAAACTTCTTCCTGACATAGTATTTTCAAATATTCGGGACATGGATTTATTTTATTTTAGCCAGGAATTGTAAATAATGTAAGTTATTGTATATTTTGTTGATTTTTTTTCTCTCGGAAAAATTAGCTTTTGTACTAGCTACTCTTAAATTCGAGAAAAGAATAAAGTTTATGTACCGGTATGTATGTATGTATGTAATAATGGGGAACTGAATGCAGGCTAACTTTGTTTTTGCCTGAATGAATAGGCCATTTCCGAGTTCATGTCTGCCTCCTCTTCAAAGGGAGTCTAAGTGCGAAGTTTTTGTTAAGAAAATTAGTTTTCATTCATATGTGAAGTAGAACTAATTACCATCACAAAAACTTCGCACTTAGACTCGCTTTGAAGAGGAGGCAGACATGAACTCGGAAATGGCCTATTGTATTTCACGCGACCCAAGGATAGAGTGGAAATAAATTAAAACAGTGCCTCTGAACCAGTTCGACCGAAAAGTGAAGTACACATTAGACCTAGGATGTCGTTACGAACATTTGCAGAATTCCTATCTAGCTGCATTCAATTCTTTTAAATTATTGGGGACTTACAGGTGTGTATTCCTCTTTTTACCAGAAAGAAAACGATTGCTGTGATCGTCCGGTCGCAGATTTGACCGTCACTATGCTCCTGCGAAGGCGCACGTACTATTACGTTATGAGCCTGATCTTACCATGCACGCTAATAGCGTGCACCATCTTCCTTGAGTTTATTCTTCCAGCAGAGTCTGGTGAAAGAGTGGGCCTAGGCATAACTATTCTGCTGTCAATGGCTGTGTTCCAGGAGTTGACGTCAGAGAAGCTGCCATCAAGCTCCGAACACTTTCCCCTGTTAGGTAAGCGCTATGCGAATCAACTGCGCTCCAATGACCAACGACAGAAAAGAGATATGCTCTTAATGAGATAACAGTAATACCCACAGTTCCAAGATAATAAAAGCACTATTTATAACGAACGAATGATAATAAAGACTGGTGCGCACATGGCGGGACCTAAACTAAACATCGTCTTTTAAAGTTAATATCTCTTTCGCACTTGATTACATTTTTTGTGTCTGAGATTATTGCTATGATCAGATTGTTTAAATAAGTGTTTAATGGTATCGCTCCTCATCATCCATTCCAGCTCGTTTTTGGTAAGGTTGCTTCTTCTACTTGCTAGTGTTTCGAGGGCATCTTTTGGAAGGCCGAGGATCTTTAAACAACGGTCCTGTACTCTTTGAAGCTCCAAGGAAAGATAGTCAGGAATACCTCCCCAAATAGGGCACGCATACTCAAGCAAAGGTCTAATTTTTGTTGTGTAGGTCGTGAGGCCAACTTCATCAGGAAGATGGGCTTTCTTGCATGCCCTAATATGATAGATACGTTTGTTAGCTTTCTTGAGTACACTTGAGATGTGTGAGTTCCATTTGAGGTTTTCAATTTAAAAAGTACCATTGACGCATGATTTGTACACTATTTCAAATTATTCACCGTTAGACTGTTTGGTTTCAGCCATGTACTACTCAGTATCCATCATGGAGATAGGGACCGCCCTGGGCGCCACATGTATCATACTCAACTTTCATCATCGCAACACCAAAATGCCGAACTGGTTTCACAAGCTTGTTCTTGAGTGGATGGCCAAGTTGGTGTGGTACAAACCCAGGTGTCTCATGTCTCCGTTAAATTCAGGATTAGTGGATGAAAACACACAAGCGATACTCCAATCCAACTCAGGTTCTGATAAAAAACGAAACGATGCTTTCGACCTGGACAGGGAATCTATTGAGTTTGAAATGGACCTTTTTGAGGAGCCCCGCGGGGGACGCGAGCAGATGCCTTTGGCCCAAAACGGTAATTTGAATAATCCTTCGAGCCACGTTACCAGGAAACGCTCGGTTAAACGGAAACCGCAGGACACTGAGACCGAGACAACTGAGGTGCAGCTATCTGAGACACGTTTTCCAGTTTATGATGTCAGCAAAGAAGAGATTTACAAGAAACAGTGGCAAGATGCTGCCAGAATTTTAGATCGGTTCTTGCTTGTGGCCTCGTTTGTGATCGGTTCGATCTCGGCCATGGGCATCTTCTTGCAGTCTCCTCGCATAAGGGAACTTTTTATTCCGTGACCCAGGTTCCGCGACGTTTAACAGGAAGCTGTTTAAAAGAAGCAAGAATGAAGGGACACTTTCTATCAGTTAGCGTGTCACAGATATGATTTACTGTGGTGGTTAGCTTTCTTTGCGGAAACACGCCTTTGCTACATTGGTTCTTGATCAAACCGGTTTGTTGGATGCTAACCGTGCAATGAATATTGAACTGAACCGAAAAGAAATGACAGCTTTGTCAAGTTCTACACTGCTGCTGAACCCAGTCAGTTCAACAAAATCTTGGCTGATTGGATTTGTCTAGGACTGATATGTACAACTGAATCAGTCCACTGTTTTCGATCCAGTTGCATTCAAAGTCACTGCTTTTAAGATCTTTTGTGTAAGGTACAATTTCAATACTCAGATTTCTCAATGGAAAGGCATTGGTAGTGCAACATGTCATAGTAGGGGCGTAGCGACCATATACACACGTACGCAAGTGCGTAACCGTGAAAACAAAAATTATGTACATGTTTATTATATGAATATGTCTTGCGATGGCGAAATTGAAATCGGCAGGTTTGATGGAGTTTTTTTTTAGATACATTGTACAAAGTGTGAGATACTGAATACTAGGCGTTTTTCATGTTTTGATTTATGAAATTGTTCCCTGGGAAACGTTGGAAATGGCATTTCCGAGCTCCTAGTAAAAATAAAAATTCCCAGACCCCCCAAGCAACTCGTACCTTGATTAAAATTTTCAACGGCACGTACTCCGTAAAAAAAATGCACGCTACGCCCCTAGTCATAGTAGTCCTTTTTAAGTTTTCAAGCTTGTCCAAACAGGTAGTCGAACACCAAATAATTTTAAAATGAGGGCTCAATCATGACCAAAAGCAGATACAGCCATAAGTTTCTGACCTAATAACCTTATATATCTTAATTACCATACAGTTTGCGAATAAATGTATGTTTTACAAACCTACTAGAGTAATAGGGCTGTATTTTACTAGTGTACGTCATGATCGGGCTGAAAAAGTCAATATATTTATTGGCTTTAATTATCACAAGGAACGCATTTCAGATTATCCCAGTTGTGAACAGGACAGTCACACTTATGAGTTACGATTATCATATTTGGCGTTTTTGCTTCTAAAATCAGTCAACTTTTAACCAATACATCCATTGAATAAAGCAGCATAGCACGTACACAAAAAAAATAGATAAATCGTTTTGTAGAAAAGTAGTAAAATAAGTATTACCAATATTTTGCTTCACTGATCAAAGTATTTCTTCCTATAGACAGACACCTTTATTTTTCATTATATCACATTAGCAGCATCAAAAGGCATTGACATAACTGGGTTTTTCTTTTATTGATTATCGATAGCAAAAGACAAGACCATCAACTTTGAAATCGAAATCAAAGAATCATATTTTGACAGTCACCCTGGAAACAGCGATCAGTTGTCGGTGCTTTGCTCAATGTGAAATTAAGCGCGGGAATTTCACGACTGTGTCAAGCGTAGTGAGATATGCAGCGTATATCAAGGGCGGAAAACGTGTGAAAGACTAATTTGACTGGTTTTGGTTTCGCGTCTAATTTTTGCCTGAAATACAACCTAAACCTATGACTGACTGTCGGGAAGACAACGTACATGACTCAGCTGCACGGCCGACTGAAAACATTCGTTGTGTCAAGTGAAATGAGGGCGTTAACTTTTCCGTATGGTTTTAGCTCGCAACATATTACGCTGGATCATAAGTAACTTATTTTTCGAACACAGCCTGGTGGCTGTGTTTCAGGAACTTTTATCATAGTTTCCGGTTGCGGCCTGTTGCACCATTTTCCAGGCCCCACTAGTATACAACACAGTAGTGTGTTACGTCTGTTGTCACCTGTTTCGGTTTCACCGTACCATGCATTAAGTGTGTTTATTTCGTAGTATCTACCGTCCTCGTTCTCCCAATTCGAACTACATTCTATTTTCATATAAGTACCTCTCTATAAGAATCGTCGTTGAGGCGGAGGTTAACCCGCAAAGTAAGAACATGCTCAGAACATACGCGGCCTAAGAGTCAGTTAAGTCAGTCAGTCTTTGTTTTGCTCATTTGCTTTTTAATTGAGTAGTAAAGCCAACCTGTTTACCAAGAGTTGGTGGGCGCGACATCTTGTTCCCGGCATCAGAGCAAGCGACTCAGGCATGTGACAAGCAACTTGAGCACATCATATTATCACAGCAAACAATGCACTGTGATCGGTTTCCTGGTCAGGTCCACATTGATTTATTGAAACTGACTATTGACCACACTATGAGTGATTTTTATGTCTCTTTTCAGAGATCTTTTTATTTCTTTTTAAGTTTTTTTTCCGTGTGGAAAAATACCGTCATCTCGCTGTCCTGCGCTCTTCCTTACTACAGGAATGTCGGTCGCTTCGCCCACAAAATAACTCCCCCTAAGGTTACTTCGCCTACATCGAAGTTAACTCGCCTACAGATTCGAATTTGTAGGCGAGTTAACTTCAGTGTAAGCGAACTAACCTGCAGGCGAGTTGACTTGTGGGCGAAGCGACCGGTTTCCAACTACAGTATTCCTGAAGCAAACTGGTATACCACGCGTTCAAAGTAGAGAAAACCCGGCAACAGAACCAAACTGAATTTAATCCATAGTAATTTTTTTTTTTTTTTTTTTTAATAGCATCCCTGGAAGCAATTATTTCCTTGGCGTGCACGTGCAGTGGAGGTCAGTAATTTATGCAGAATTGATATAAAATTATGATATGATGAAGAGGAAAGATGATCGGACAGTCGAGGAAGAGCCCATACTAGCGAAATGTGACAGCAGTTTCCGTTAACGAATAAAAATATCGATGACGTTTCCTGTTGAACTTTGCGCGGGCGGGGACAGTCGTTATGGCAACAAAAATTGTCATATTTCCCAGCATGCACGCCCTTCCTCGCCCTTTTCACACTTTTCTGAAATGGAGTGAGCGTTGTGACAAAAAGTCACTTAGTCTCAAAACACGTTATTTTTTCGAAGAATTCCATCGTTGTATAACCAGGTCATTTGAAAACGCTTTGTTTTAACCAGAGAGATTTCTTCGACGACCTGTAGTGGCGGTTGGAGGGGAGAGTTAAACCTCGTTTGTCCGACACACCCGCTCAACGAACGCCATATTGATTGCAGTTCACTATACTGCAGTCACTAAATTCGAGAGCAATCGCAGGATTGAAACGGACACACGCTCTTTTGGGCTTCGTGAAGAGGAACAATGTCCAGATTGCAGTATTGGAAAGGATTTAATTTAGTTTGGAGTTTTAATGGTTGGGAAAGTTTGTGAAAACTTAAGCTTAAGCTTACTCCAGCTTACTCACATTTACTTCGCGTGGTTAACCGACTAGCTGCTTCAAGGAAGAATAAACATTTGTTGTGGGAAACAATTAGAGTAATCTACAATGAGTTCCCGGACTGGAAAGCATTTTAGGAGTGACAAGGATCTTATCATTCACGACAAAACTGGAAGGGTAAGAACCGTAATATATTTGTTATTTTACTCGTTAGTAGAGGTACCTCATCCTGTGTGCTTTCATGTACACAGCAAGCTTGACAAACATTTTGACTCTTGCATTTCGTTCTTAACTACTTGGTATTTTCTTTTCAGATTTTAATTTCTTGGAATCGCTTTGCAAGATCTCTGAAAGAAGCTTTCGAACTCTATTGGGAAACTAAACAGGTATGAGCGCGGTAGCGGAACTGTTTTTGTCATTAGATGATTTTACGATTGAATTCTGGTAGTTGTTGTGGTGGAAATTTGCTTCCTTTTCTATTTTTTGCTTGCATGACTGCTGTACTATAGTCTGTATTTAACGATGTTTGAGTTTTTGTCACCGACGTAGATATTGATTCAGTGAAGTACAATTCTTGTTTTCAATCAAACTGGCTCGTTCCCATTCAGTCTCTTATAGTAGTTATATCTCATGTTAATGATGCGTGAAAGTTATCCAGCGTCTTTTGAATAATTGATAATATTCAACCATTACCAGCTTCTTTAATCCTGTATTTTGCTCGTTTAATAAAATTAAGAACTCAGCCAGTATTGTTTTTGCTGCGTCCTTTTGGGACCTTTGCCCAGTGTAAGGTCAGAAAACTTGTATTAATTTACATTGAGAAAGCAGACAGTGCCTTTGATACTTTCATCTGCGACTGACTTTGCGTGAAATATGTTATGCAAAGTACTTACTTTCTTGGAAGCTTTTGTTTTTAGTGTTTTGGGGTTTTATACCTTGTTGTGAAACGTGCAAGAAGAAAGCTCCAAAGGTCACGCCAAATCGGATTATCATTTGTCCACCAATCCACATTTCTACGTTCAAGCTGGCAGTAATTTTGCTTAATTTTCGTGGCTTTCATTTTTCTACCATTGCTATATTACCGTCTTCAGTATTTGAACTGATCGGAAAGCTATTCTTAAGAAGTTTCCCTAGCAATAAGGATTGGATTGGATTGTGAGTGGTACTTAAAAACTAATTTTTGGTTTCTGTAGAAGATCAATTTTCAAGTCACAGAAGTGGTATGAAGACTGTCACGTTTAGTGTCCACAAAACGATTTTTTTAAAGTGATAAACAAGTGACCGCAAGGTTTCCGCACAACCTCATATGTTGATTATACATTCATTTTGTGAATCAAACTCTATTCATTTTTGGAATGGGGTTAGTATGACGGTGATGGATGAAGGTAATGCGTGAGGCTGTGTGATAGTCTTTCCCTAGTGGCTCCCAATTATCTTTACTTAATCACTTACCAGTTTTCTTTATGCCAAAGATTCCAAGTCCACTAAATTTTGTTCAAGCCTGTAGATTATTTTTGCATATAAAATTTGATTTTTCCCTCCTTCCATGAAATGCCTTACATCTCTAAATAACATCTCCTCCAAGCAATCATCACTTTAGCAATAACCCTCTGCTAGGCCTAGTTTGTATCTTGCACTATTGTCAAATTTAATTCACATTAAATTCGCCAATCCATTGACATTATTGCTTTGTGGTTTTAGGTGTTGAAATTGATACAGTTGAATTTAATTCCATGATTAGATCTTTCTGATCAGAGGTTACAGTTTAAAATAATAATTTGTAATGCATTAAAATAAGGTATACATTTAATTTGACATGTAATTTATGTGATGTATAAGCTGAAGACATGTTACAAACATTTTGGTCATCTTGCCAAGACGGATAAAATGTCTAGGATGAATTTAATCCATTTTAGATGGCACTATTGTTAAATTCAATTGCTTTTGAGACCTTGAATCAAATTTGTCTGAATTAAATTTGATAATAGTGTGACATATAAACTGCTGCTGTGTGAGTATTGATATCAACCCTTTGTCATAACATGAATTATCTTCTGTGAGCCTCTACTTATCTTGACATTGTGATAATGGGTATGCTAAGTTTACCAAGTTTCTGTCAATTGCCATCACTGAATTTTCTTTCTTTTGGATAGGCTGAAATAACATCTTGGTTTGAGGAACTACCTAGGACGATCAAGAAAATTCCATTCACGGAAACGGCCATTGCTGCTACTCCTTTCTTGTGTTTTCTTATAGTTTATTCAAATTACTCTATGTTTCGAACATTATTTGGACTTGGAAAAGTAACAAAGCCTAATCACACGTTCCTGCCATGGATGGAAGTGTTAGTGTTTCACTGTTTACCTCATCAAATGCTGGCAAAGTTTGCACATCCTGTACTTGACTGTGTTGCAGCTATGCCTTATTTATTTCATTTTGCTCTTCCATTCTTATTTGCACTCTTTAAAGTGGTCAGTAATCGCAGTATCCGTGGTGTGTTCCCGTTCATTTGGTGTGCTGGTTGGGTGAATCTTGTTGCAACCGTGATTCAGTTTCTGTTTCCGACAGCACCACCTTGGTATGTTGACTCTGTTGTGTTCAGTCCAAATGGTGAATTTTTAAAGGCTGCTGCCAATGAAGCTGGATTTCACAGACTGGATGCGGTTCTTGGAGTACCATTCTTTCATGGCATTTATGCTGCATCACCTTTACCATTTGGAGCATTTCCTTCACTCCATGTTGCATGGCCTGCAGTGATACTTGTTAGTGGACCTTGGATAAATGAGAAGTTTGCCATGTTTCATGTTGTGTGGATCACTTGGGCTGCTCTTTATTCAAATCATCATTATGGTGTTGATGCAGTGGGAGGAATATTTTTGGTGTTTCTTGTTAACTTTATGATGCGTAAAGTATGGTGCCCATTTCCTCTAGAAAACGGCAAGAAACCTTCTTGCCATCTTTGTAGAAGAATGTCACCACCTTTGCTACAAGTTTAATTAGCTTTCTTAAAATTTGAACTGGAATGTATTATGTTTTGAGTAAAAACTGCAAATATTCATGGTTGTCTCAAAAGAAGCTCTGCTTCACCATCAAAGTGCTTCACTTTGGTTCATGTGGTTTCACAAGCTACTATGTTCCTAATTCTGTGTACCCAAGACATTAGAAAGTTTAGTTTCTTTAAAGCCAGAATATTGCAATTATGTTTTGAAGGTGGTTTAGTACCATCAGTTCATCTTCCAAGTGATTTTCAGTGTAAAATTAATGTATTCAAAACATATTTGATAGTTGACAAAAAAAATGGCTTTTTCAAAAAAAATATTTTATATTGGAATTCTAAGTCAGAACAGTAATTGCATTCATTCATTACACACTTATGTAGGTAGCACAATGAAGTTTTTGGAATTTATCAAAATTGTTGAATAGCAATATGACAGAGGTAGTGAAATTTAGATTTTGTTTTGTCATCTTACCTGTATTTTGTTCGTTGTTCTTTTCCTTTTGGAATTGTTATGTATTTGGCAGTAAGGAGATGGTAATTTCTGACCAATGAAACTGGAATTTTTTTCAAGGAATGAGGTTGTATAATTGAGATTTGGTAAAACAAATGTTGGCATACCGACTCCCTGGTTCTGAAGCATCTAAGAAAGTTGAAACTCGGGTTTGAGGTTTATTGGCTTCAAACCATGTAGTTCACACTTGCCCACACCATATTTTAGTTGTAGTGCTGCATTGACTCTAAAGCCAAGGTACTAGACAGTCATAGAGTTAATATTCATAGCTAAATACCTAGTTAATCAATTTAATTTGTCAGTCAACAGGTGCAGGAAAAAAGATATTAACACCAAAATATCTGAATTATTTTCAAGAGACTGTTAATGAGTAGTTTTGTATTGGTAAACTGGCATGTGAACATTTGAGATGATATTGGTTATTGAATGGAAACATTTTTTTAATAGGAATGTTTTCAATAAAAACCCCAGTGGACTGGTCTCATATTTGTTGATATATTTTCATTCAGTAGGTAGAGTAGAGCAAAGAGCTGATGGTTATTCCTTAACCACTCACTGTAAATAAGTTCTGAAGGAATCTTAGGGACGAACTTGTAACATGTACTGCAGGGGGCCATTTCTCAAAGCTCCCGGTATTACTGGGCCTGTTAAGCAGTTTTGTTTTCCATTCCAGATGGGAGTTTCAAAAATTTTGAAAATTATACAGTAAAGTTGTCAGCTAAAGAAACAAAATGGACTCCATTAGAGATTTTGAGTTCAAAATTTAAGTTACTGAGACTTTTGAGAAACAGGCCCCAGGTTACAAATCTCTCTGCCCCTACCCTGATTGTGTTTATTTGGGTTTGCTTGTGCTCAGACATTGTCGTTTCATAAGTATATTAAGCAATGAAAATGTAAAGCTTGTGTCAATGAGTGGCTTTCAGCTTACTTAAACACATTAATTTGTGAGGTATATCTCATAAATATATTAGTTTATTCTGCTTTAGCCCTCTCTTGATACATGTACCAAAGGGTCTGGTGCCACAGTGCTGTCAAGGGAGGTACACTGAAATGTTCTATGCACCATTATACTTTGATATGCACACAAGCTTGTTTGGTAGTTTAAGACAGCTGCAGAAGCTTTCAAAGTTAAGCCTGTGTACATCCACAAATGCACATTAAAGGACAGACCATTTTAAGCTCATGGATGACGTAGTCATGCCATGAGGTTTTGTTGTGGGTCTGAATTTCGCTCACTCACTCAGGGGATCACTCATTCGTTCACTCACTCACTCACTCGATTCTGATTAATTTATTCATTAAACTTTCCCCTGGTCCCTCCCCTGGTAAGTATTGCTTTTGTCTCCATAGTCTTCTTAGTCCAACGTTTGCAAATTTCAGGGTGTAGTACAAAGACGGAGAATTTTGCTCTGCAGATATTGTTTACGTGTTTAATGTTCATGGCGTCGATTTTTGGTTTCGATTTTCCAACTCAACAAAGGTCTATTTTGTTTAAGGATCAGTGATCAGATAAAGTTAATAAGATGAAGAACACGAGTTGCGAGAATTGAACTTTGAAATCTTCAGAGCAGCGAAAATGAACTTCGAGATATCGCAAAAGCAACCATAAAGCTTATCACTGTGCGGTACCTGGGGCAGAAGTAATCGAGATTTTTTTGCCACAATATGATGGAAGAAGGAAGAATGAAGAAAATCGGCAAAAAAGGGAAACAGGATAAAGACTTTCTAGCCAAAAAACCGACAAGCAGCTATAACAGCTAATCTGTTCGAACAACAAAATATTTGGAAAGTCAAATTAATTGTAGCACAAAGCATAAATAGATGGAGTTGAATATCTCACCTTACAAAGCAAAAGTTTTGTGCCGGACCCCGAATCGCTCAAAAACATTGTGACTGTAAAGCGTGACTAATTTCCCTCAGGACTTTCACAAAATATTATGATGGTATCTCGCGTTCAGAATAGTCGGAAATTTTATTACGACCAAAAACGTTTATAAAACTAACTTGAAATGAGCCGTCGACCAGTAAGAAACTTTAACTTGTCTGTTACACTTCTTAACAAAGCGATCACATTTGAATATTATTTTTATAGTCCGTGTACAAATTTGCATATTTGTTTTCCATCGTCGGTTCAAATTACGTCTGTCAATTTCGTCTAATGTAATGCTTCTGGCGCCTGTCAATCAACTGCGTAATTTTACGGAAAATATTAGCGCGTAAACGGTTCTTTTCCGAAGAGGTGTGTCTAAAAAGGATGTGCTTCCACAAAACACAAACAAATGTACAGGTTTCTTGCACATATCTTTTTAGAAAATAAAGTTGTTGTAAATTCAAAGTATTGTTATGTTCCTCATCCATGAGCTGGCTCAAAGGAGCCTTTGATTTGTTTGAAGGAGGGGATGATAAGTCCTGAAAAATTGTTTGCAAAAACAGAAATAATGCCAAAATGATATTTTGAAGACTTGAGATTGAAAAAAAATTTAGACTAGTAGGTACACCACTGTAGTTAGGTACTAGTAAATTATGATGCATAGTTTGAGTTATGTAAATGAATTAAATTTTATTTTTATTATTAATAATAATAATAAATACTTAATTGACCACTCCGCCAAGGAGGTTTTTAAGACAACTGGCAAGAGGCATACCAGTTGGCTATTTGCAAGGATGACCGGCCAGCGTAAGACAGAGTGAGATCTGGGTACATGATTAGCACTTACCAGAACAACACCAGCTGATGGCCAGAGCAGGCCACCGCCTTGAAATCGAGCGCCCTAAGCTCATAGTTTGTAGATTAACTATCGATATTCAACTAGGTAGAGGCAACGTTGGGTGTGCGAAGATTGTTGTAGCGACCGGTGAAACTGCAGGAGAGTGCGCTCTGCCTCAGTTACTTGCATGTATTTTTATTTCAGACAAGGGTACGAGCAGAGTTGCTGTAAAGACTTATAAACCGGACGCTGATCGCTTCGACTGCAAGGATTTAATGACGGAGCTGTCAATCATCAAACATGCAGGGAGTCATCCCAACATTGTGAGTCCAATAGGTGCATACTCCATAGACGGACCGCTGTATCTCCTGATGGAGTTCGTTTCTGGTGGAAACCTGTTATCTTTTCTCAGAGGTAGCAGATGCCAAAACTCACACTATGTCAACATGTCATGCTCACTGAATGAACGAGAGCTTTTGAAAATTGCCGAGGATGTCGCAAATGGAATGAACTACCTTAGTAGCTTGAACCTGGTACACCGAGATTTGGCGGCAAGAAATGTGCTGCTTACAGAGGAAAAAGTAACAGATTTTGGAATCGCTCGTGAAGTACACTCGGAGGGTATCTACACCAAGACAACAACTGCCAGCAGATTGCCTGTAAAATGGATGGCACCTGAGTCCATTCGATTTCATATTTATACGTCTAAGTCAGACGTATGGTCATTTGGAGGACTGTTGTGGGAAGTCATTACAATTGGCGAGTGTCCTTAATCTGGAGTCCCCGTACGACTGTTGGCGGGAAAGCTCATGATTGGCGATCGCATGAAAAAGCCAGCTCAATGTTCAGATGAACTTTACGAGGTCATGAAAGCTTGCAGGCAGCTCGATACGGAAGGAAAACCCACTTTTGCGGAGTTGGCAAACATTTTGCGCGGGATATTAGCACGAACAGGGTGCAGTTACATAAACTTGGTAGAAAGTCAGGTTTACTTAACTCCAACAGCTGCTGAGATGCATGATTTCAGAGACGAAGAAAGTATAGCAAAATCGTAACAGAACCAACAACAAGAGATAGTAAACATGGTAACAGAACCGCAAGTGATTCACGAAATGATGTTCACACCTCTAAGTGAAGAAGGATTTCAACAGCATTTCTCTTCAAATTTGTGACAGATGAATGTACTTCGGCTGCGTTCGGACAGATGCAGATAAATTAAAACAAACATTTGCATACCATTGCGTAAATGGGACAGTTTTTCTTTTTTTGTTTATTTGACTGTGTAATGATGTTACAAGCCGAATCACAAATAACAAACAAATGATCAGTTACACGAACTGGTCTTAAAAGTAGCATGTAACAATAAAAACGTAAGGTTATAACTTGAAGATAAATGTCTACAAATAAATAAAATCACATACAGTACTAAAGACTGACAAAAAACATTTCTGTAAACATTTCTCAAGAATTCCTCTAGCTTATAAGTCAAAGTATTTTTTATTAACAATTGAATCTTGGAGTAAGTCGCAAATCGTTACACCCGAACCATCCTCATACATTGCTCCTTACTTACTCCCAAGTTATGATCCTAATGTCTTGGAGCCTCTGGTTGTTTACCATTTACCTAAAAAATCCGGAAATTTCGGATGAAATGTAAATGGGAAGACCATTTTTTTCTTCCCGAACGGAAATTTCCACGGGAAAACGGGATTTCTTAAAAGGTGGTCCAAAATTTCCAACCGAAATTTCCGAACGGAAAATGTGTGTACCATCTGGGATTTTCACTAGTTCCAAGCCCTACACCCTACTCTATTTAGTAGGGGTTGTTCGAATCTACACGCCAATCCTGATCGGAACTTTTCATTGGGGATTTTTGCTTACCATTTGTACAAAGTATCGACCAACCGGTTTTCCCATGTAAATGGTAAACAACCTCTGTCTCAAATGCCACTAAACTGAGATAGCTTGGTCATGCGCATAACCAGCCTCCTCGTCCCCAGATTCCTCTAAGTTGTCGCTAACAGAGATGTTGACGTAAGATCTCGCTGACTCCGACAGCATCTCCAACAGGGTATGACAGATTTCGGAAAAGTTCGGTCTAGCTTCCGGATTCAATTCCCAGCAGGTAGCCATCAAGTCGTACAGTTCTTCGGAGCAGTGTGCTGGTTTAGACATACGATATCCGCAAAGGAGTTTAGTGAGTAAGAGATTTACAGGAACGCCGGGGTACGGGGCTCCCCCGATAGTAACAATCTCCCACAGGAGGACCCCGAATGACCAAACATCTGACATAGTTGTATATATCTGATCTTGAATACATTCTGGTGCCATCCACTTAATAGGCAATCGCCCCCCACCAGTCTTCACGTATTGTCCATCTCCGTAAATATCACGCGCAAGTCCGAAATCTGCCACTTTAGCCTCGTAGTCTTCTGTGAGAAGAATATTTCTGGCCGCAAGGTCTCGGTGGACAAACTTCTTATTAGCAATATGGTTCATCCCTCGTGCACAGTCCAGTGCGATCTTCAGCAGATCACGTGAGCTAAGCGTGGAAGCGACATTGACGTATGTTTCATCCACTGGTCTGCTTGACCGCAGATAATCAAGCAAACTTCCTCCAGAGACGTACTCGGTAATTATGTACAGCGGTCCCGGGGTGGTACAAGTTCCCACAAGGCTGACGACATGCGGGTGCTGGCCAATCTCCTTCATCATACTCATCTCTTGCAACAGATCCCTGATATCGAAACGGTCGCCACCTTCTTTGACCGTCTTCACAGCAACTCTCACTGAACCATCCTCTGTAATGATAAATAATAGATTAAGCATTACTCATCTAATTAATTACAAAAGTATTAATTTTAACCGCATCAATTAACGTTAGTTTGTTTTGTACAAATTACGCTCAGGAAGAGACCAGTGGCAAATGAGCGAATTATCAAGAGCAAAGCATAAAGTTTCCTCCATAAAAGGACTTAAACACTCTACGATATTACCGATTCCTCTTTCACAATCGCTGTCTCAATATCAGGTTCAGTACATATTGTGAGGCAATTATTCTAATTCTTGTTGCACATGAACACAGCTGACCTCCCAGCAGAAAAGTACTTCGTACCGCGAAATAACGAGAAACCAACTCGTAGCAGCCAGTTACATTTAAGTATGGTGCCCAAAGCATGAAGAAGTATTTAAGTTTTCATTCTTTCCTAGAACAATCAGTGACTGTAACTTTCTCCCCGAAGAATTTGCAACGGCATCTTCAATTGATCATTTTAAATCTATTTTAGCCAATCACTTTTAACATGTTCTTATAATATTATATAGAAAGTTTAACTAGGACATATTGTAATATTATTTTAATAGTTGTTGTGATTCAGTTCTTATGAGGATTTTATCGACTCAATAAAGATTAGACGCAGATATAGACAATTCTGAATTCTGCATTACCAGGTGATCCGATCTAACGTACCTTATTTGTACTAATTTTCGCAGTCACTTAATTTCGCGAAAATGGCAGAGAAATATTTCGCGAGACTTAAATTTTACGATTGGGCAGAAAAGTCATGTTAAAGGGAATTAAAAAAGGTTTACCATCCAGGTTTCGCGGGACTTACGTTTTTTGTTAAGTGCAAGAATCGCGAAAATTAAGTCCCGCAGAAATTAGTACCATTAAGGTATTAAATAGTCGGAATAGCGGCCGTCGATTCCTACTCAATACGTGATGGACTCAAAAACAAGTTAGAGGACACCAATTACTATATCCTAAGGACTATCCTAGGGTATTCAAGCTCAGTGTTTTATGATTTTCTCCTTAATTTAGCTGAATTACAGAACCTAGAGACACGGAGGCAAGTTCAGTCATTAGTCATTTTATATAAATGTTAAAGAGGCCAGGGACCGGAATATCTTAGTAAGTTTTTTAACGTTTTAAACGTGAATTACAATCTAAGGGGGTCTGGCACACGCCTCATACTGCCATCTTTCAATTTAGAATACATGCATAAGTCATAGTCATATCTAACTACTAAGCTTTGGAATGGTTTACCTATTAGAGTTAGGGAGTGTCCTGACTTGGCCGCTTTCAGGCGCGCGCTGCTTTCTATGGCGCGGCTTTAACTTTGCGGGATTGTTACGGATCTGGTGTGGCTGGGCTAGATAAATAGGTGTGATATTCCATCGCATACCTATGAACTTTTAAATTCTTCGAATTTTAATGCACCTTCGTTCACTAATTAGATAATATACATAAATTAGATATTATACACAAATTAGGTGATATATAGCTTATCAATATTTTTATCTTTTGCCTTTAGTTTTTATTAGCTTATTATTTGTAATTAGTTTCACGTTCACCTTTAACCGAGCTTTCAGCTCCTAGGTGACACGTGGATAAATAAAGTATTCTTCTTCTTCTTGTTCTACTCACCAGTCATCAGAGTGCCTTCCAGTACCAAGCCAAACTGTCCTTCCCCGATTTTCTGACCAATCACGAGTAAATCACGAGATATTTCCCATTCATCATGGTAATCAACGCCGCAGCTTACGTGCAAATTGCTCCCTGGAGAATAAGAAAATAGAAAATTCATCTCCAGAGATGCTTATGAAGAAACAAAACAAAGAGAACAAACCCGACACTGAAATTAATTTTAAGGAATCGGCAGACGACTCAAAAACCAGTCAAAAACGTCGATAAATAGGTTTTTCCGAAGAAAGGTGGGCTTCAGAGGGGTTTGTACCTAGAGTGATTCTAGATTGCTTTATTGTTATTTGCAATGCAAAAAAAAAAGGTAAAGAAAATTTATTTATACACGGTCACAATTTAATTTTGTGGACCGTGTGGGAGAAATGTGCCGCGAAAATTACGCAAAATTGGAAGTGACATTTCTGCAATATTTGATGAGACCTGACGACTGATCTTTTGTTAAGTTTCTGTAGCAGTTATTTTACCGAGTTCCAAGAGTTCTCTGTTTCCTCTTGACTCAGCTCCTCCACTGTGAGAGCGCGTCCTCATCTCAATGAGATCCTCCAGTCCAGCCACATATTGAGGATACGCAGCTTTACTTTTACGTCTCTTTTGCCGTTTCATCAAGAAAAAGAGAACCAAAGCTATAAGACCCAGTACAACAATGCTAACACCAACCGACACAGCAATAACTAAAGTGTTTTGCCGGGAGTCATTGGTCACTCTGTTAGTAACAGAGGGTTTCGCGGCGTAAGTCGCAAAGGTTGTTTCGTCGCTGTAGATACTTGTATTGAAAATAGAGAACACTCCTGTAAGAGGAAACAAAATAAATACGCTATAGTTAGGGTCACTATTAACGTTATTATCTTGCCATAAAAGCAGTTTTTCACGAGGTAGAGATATAATCGGATTTTGTAGCCATTCCTCAGTTCACTTTTTCTGGAATATAAATAACTCTTAGAACGCAGATCAGTGCTTAGTAACCTCGCCTTGATCACCCAGAAGGTTTGAATCAAAGCAGTGTCAGCAGTGTGTAGTCACGAAGACTGAACCTTTGTCTGGACTGAAGTGAGTGTCGTCGTCACTGGGTGAAATCACGTGACCTACCTATGCGCAAAAGGTAAGTAGAGTCAGATCGCAGATCCGTCACTTGTGTCTTTGTTTCGTGAGGCTGAAGTACAATTATCTTCCATCCACGCGAGCCAGTTGCAAATGCTTGATACTCCACCGTTAGGTACTTTATTATGGAAATGTTAGCCACGCTCCACGTCACTGAAACTTTGCTGGGATCAATCTCTGTTACCATGAGATTTGAAGGTTTGTATGGTAATGGAAGGCATGTCTTTCCGTCCCCCGTGTAACCAGGAAGACATAAGCAAGTGTGAGAACCTAGAAAGAAAGTACTTTTAGAATGTATACCTACATTGATAACACATTAATTTATTCTCAGCGCTAAACGTGTTTCGTGAACCTTTGGTCCAACAGTGAAATAACTAATTATGCAGTACCGCAATTAAGTGTGGAGAAAGCAGGTTGACAGAGTTAATTGCGTTCTTTTTTGTCCCAACTGCAACGTTCCTGTATTACACACTGGTGAAAGCAGTTGTCAATCAAACCCAAAGCTTTAAAGGGACACAGTCAGCTTTGAGACCGCGCCGGCCTGGACACTAGTTTTGTCACTTTTGAAAAGCGTTTACCTCAACCCGAAATCAATATTACGCGCCGTAGACATCGATAAAATCCGCTTTAATCGTGCTTTGTGGTTTATTTGATCTTCGATCTTTTACTCAAAAACACTGGAGAGCCAACCACCATTCTATATATTGAGAAAATCGGGTTTTCTCAAGCTGGAGAAAGATTCGTGCGGAGGGATCCTTTGGCAACGATTCAGTGTTCGCTTCATGGCTGCTCAGTTGGGAGGTCAGACGAAGGTAAGAAAATGATTGAGTCAAAGACCCAGCTCGTTCTGTAAAGCAAAGTATCTGAATTCACAGAGTGTTTCTCACCTACGCTGATTCTTCGATCCCTTCGACTTCGCACGTGTCGCTTGTCATAGAAGTTTCACCTTCCCTGGACATGTTAATCCGTAAATTATCCGTGGTTATAAAGAAAATTAGTGCCCTGGTATAGATAACGCTCTACAATAACAATGTAGACTTGCATTTACTTCGATTCAAGAGGTTTGAAGATTTGCCGACGGGCTTTTGGATGCGGGCGCGTGCTGTTGCGATATGCAAATTAGCTGGGAAAGGCTATCTAATGCACATGCGCATCAGCTGACTGTGTCTATTTCAGAAAACTTAAACCAGAGAGGTACTTGATAATTTTGCTCCTCTTTAAGCAAGTGAATGAAAAATTGTAAAGGAATTTCCAAACATTTTTTCTTCAGCTTTTGTCAGGCTTTCTATGACAAACTGCGAGATGAATTCAAAGTAAAATAGTGTTTGCAGCAGTTTTCAGAACGAAAGCGGGCGTAAGTAATTCAGGTTTTCTCATTAGAAATAGAAACGATCATCAGAAGGCAAATGCAACAAAGGAATACCCAAGGTTACTATAATTAATAAAATAAACCGTATGGTGCCTGTAATCAAAGTCATGTGAGGAACAATAGTTTCTTACATACAGGAGCACAATGTTGAGGTCAATCTTCCTTTCTGGTCAAACGTCAACTGATTAAAAACATTTTTGTACGTGTGCACAAGTTATTGCTATTCGTCACGGAATTACGTGTCTGGAATATTTTTGAGTTGCCAAATCTTTTCAATGAAATCAATAACTGCAGCCAGGTAAATTGGACTTCCTCTTCAGGAGTATTGAAGGTAACGTAACCGCGAAGAGCTAGCTAGCCACGGTAATTAAATACAAAAAGGAAAAGTAAAATGACATGCACAATAATAACGTTGAAGAACAAGAAAAAAAAGACAATAAAGTAAGAAGAATAACAAATCTTCAATACTGGATTCATGCTTATGATGCCGCGGACTACTACAGTGAAATTCGTCGTCAAGTTGTCATCATTGCCCTGATTTTTGTCCTTCGGGATGTAAGCGGCTGCAGCTCATACCATGCAAAGAGATTACTTTCCTCTAAAATTGATTAAGTCGGTGATGTTGCGCTATACTGGGCGTCTGTGTAATTAAAAGGTTCCGAAACATTAAACTGTTGATGAAATTCTGATATCATATTTGTGACATTACCGAATATGCCTTCTCACCGG
Source organism: Galaxea fascicularis (assembly GCA_948470475.1). NCBI lineage: Eukaryota > Metazoa > Cnidaria > Anthozoa > Scleractinia > Euphylliidae > Galaxea > Galaxea fascicularis. The sequence goes on along the minus strand of OX419341.1, from coordinate 233,545 downwards.
CATTCTAGTATCATAACAGAGAGCCGATGTTCTTGGAGCAGCAATCGCAGTAATTTTCTTTGGCTTTGCTGATTTCAATATTGTTTATCACACTTACTTTAAATGTGTCCATGTAAATTCTTTCTTCCTAGAACATTTTGTTTAACCTATTGTCACTTGAAACTTTGAACCCAGAATCTATTCTTAACTTGAAGAATCCCTGATGTCTGGCATATTTCCTGACGACTGGAAATGTGCTAGAGTGACTCCATCTGATTTAAATAACTACCGACCTATCTCAGTCATTTCCGTAATCGCAAAAGTGTTCGAGAGGATTGTGTACGATCAGTTATACAACTTCTTAAACAGCGAAAAAAATCATCTCTAAACAACAGTCTGGTTTCCGGTCTCTACACTCAACTGTTACTGCTCTGTCAGTTGGGCATTTAATATCGATCGTGGCTACCTCATGTATGCCGTTATTATTGGAAAAACAAGACCGGAAACGTTTTAGAAAATTTTCTCAATTTAGTATCCACTCCCTACATGAGGAGGTCCCAAAGGCCAAGGTCATCGATTATAATCTACGTTATAAAAATAGTGCTTGCATGTTGTTTTAAGAATACGTTTATTAATAGATTAACTTATAAATACGATCTTAACATGTGATGTAATTCTATATTTTATTATGATTTCAAGTATGTAATGATAATGATAATGATAATGATGAGGATTTATATAGCGCTTTTATCCAAAGGGCTCAAAGCGCTTTACAACACCTTTTGGGGGACTTTGCCAGACTGCTTTTTAGGCGCAAATTGCAGCCACGCAGTTTACAATCTTATTTGAATGAATAATAGGATCAACACAAGTGCTCCCAGAACAGAATAAGATATAGACCATCACACCGATCAGTGTGTGGGTTCTTTAACGTCCCACACCAGTACTGTGAGACGGGACCTCCGGTTTTATCGTCCTTATCCGAGAAGACTAGAGGGTCTAACCATTTACAGATGTCATTACAGTCATTACAAAGGTAGCGTTTTCTCCTCAGTTATTTAAAGACTCTGAGTGTTGGTCCGGCCTGGGCTTGAACCCCCGACCTCCCGCACAGCAGTCCGGTGCTCTACCATTAAGCCAACCGGTATGTAACATAAGATATGTAGTTTTTATCTTATGATGAATAAAGACATTTATTATTATTATTATTATTATTATTATTATGCAGTAGTGTTTCTCGACTTAAAAAGGCATTCGACACCGTTGATCATGAGATACAGTTGTACTACTAACCAAAATGAATCGGTGTGGAATTCAAGGGAAAACTCTTGATGGTTTAAATCGTATTTGACGAATCGCACACAACGGTGCTCCGTTAACGATTGTCTGTCTGACTTCGCCAGTGGTGTGCCACAGGGAACGATCCTTGGCCCTCTTTTATTCAGTTCTAATGTATATTAACGATTTGCCGAACTGTCTATCGTTAGCGTACCAAGAATGTATGCTGATGACACCCACGTTACTTATGCTGGTTCAGATTTGCATCTAATTCAGTCTAGTCTAGTCCAACAGGCTAACTCTGAACGCTACAAAAACTGAATTTATGTTGATCAGCTCCAGGCAAAGATTAAATACTCTATCTCATACACTCGAACTCTTCATTGATAATGTTCCGATTGAACAAGTTTCCTCTGTGACACACATTTATCAAATGGGAAACAATGCCTCTACTGTCAAGAATAAATGGGAACCCCTTCTGCCTTATATAAGCCTTTTGACCGAGTCTCCAAAACTCAAAGAAATAGAAATATCTTCCCTACGTCTTTTTTGTTTTGTTTTGTTTTGACTGTCCTTTCACCCAAGGAAAAAAAGGAAAGGAAAGAGCAGAGAGAGAAAAAGGAAAAAACGGACCAGATGTGTAAACTTCGCTATTTGCTTTTAGCCCGCCGCTCTCCTCTCAATTTTGGGTCGACCCAAAAAAAGTTTAGGAGGGTTTGTATGGAATTTTGTAAGCATAACTGGGCTACGATCTCAGAGACAATTTGCCCCCAAATGCTCATTTTTGGCAAGCAGGCCTCTTGGACATTGTTCTTTCAGAATATCCTGACAAATCCCATAATTTCAGAAATTTCATTTTTGTGACGTCACACTTTAGTACCCTATTCATCTTACTCAGCATATACAACTCACTTGTTTAATCTCACTTTGATTACTGCTGCCTAGGCTGGGGTAATTGTGGCAAAACATTATCTAACAAGCTACAAAAGCTATAAAACCGCCCGTGTTACACGAGTAATAACTTCGTCGAGCTATGACGTTGATGTCGATTCCTTGTTTCACAAACTCATCTGGAAAGACTTGCAATCTCAACGTCAAATTCAGAAAGCCCTAATGGTTTTCAAGTCTTTAAACGGTCTGGTTCCGAATATCTCACGTCGAGGTTTGTAACGCGAAATGAATCAAACTATTCTCTGAGGGACTCGGTTAACAAACTTGTTGTTCCTTTTCCGAAAACGAACTATATGAAAAGTATGGGTACATATATATGTTGTGCCGCTTAGCACTATAAACACGTACAAGTGGTGGAACAGAGAATTAACTCTGAAGTGTAAATTAAAGTGCTAAGAGAAACCAGGAGCCCATCTGGAGAAACCCATGAAACACCCACTGGGCGTTAGCCCTAGTAAAGGGTATCAGGGAACCACACAAGGCAAAGAAAAAATTCTTATGACCTCGGTGGGAATCGAACCCACGACCTCCGGATTAGATCTACCGTTGCTCTGCCGACTAAGCTACGAGGTCGGACAGAGAAAGTCGGGGACGATTAAGGTGGTGAAAAATAGTTTTAATTACAGCGGCGCAACTCTTTGGAACAGGTTACCCTGTAACATTAGAGAGTCTGGTTCATTAAATCAATTTAAACGCGAGATAAACTAAGAATAAAGCCAGGATCCGAGCCAGGATCCGAGTCAGGATTCGAGCCAGGATCCGAGCTAGCATTTACTAATCCGAGGTACAATACAGGAAAATCACTGAGCTGAGCGATACGAAACAATAGACAACAAAGAAATTGACCATTACGAAATAACTGAATGGCAGATACTAGTACCCATAGACGAGCGGTTTGCGAAAGGCTATTTAACAATTATTCCTCGAGCCCCTGAGTCAATAGCCCATGAGGCCGAAGGGGCTATTGACTCAGAGGCCATGAGGGCGAGAGGTATAATTGTTTTAGTAAAATCCAACTAGTTGGTCAAAAAACTATCGAGACAAAACATCTTTCGCTAGTTAAAGCTAGACTTTAATTCTTATTGTACGGAGAGACAAAACTTTGAAATCTTCTCCGTCTTTCTGCTTCACTGCGGCATAAAAAACTTTCAGGCAGTCATTTAGCTCTTCTTTCTTCATCTCTTCTATCGGAGTTTCAAACCTTGTTTGGCTTGAAATCTATGGGGAGTGAGCAGGAAGCAATTTCTTAGTATTTTCAAAGGGGCCACTTACCTCGCCTACCCTGCAAGGGAGTTCATATAGACCCCCAGCTACCCCTACAGGAAGTTAACGAAAATATTGACATCTGAGGGCCACATTTCGATCAGGTGCTAGCATTTCACTTACTTGAAGTATCTTGCCCAATATTCTACTTCGCACTAAAACGATAAGCATAAACAAAGAGTGTTTAGAAGTTCAGAATATAAATGCGCATACCTGTATCCCGATCTTGGAGAGAACAACGGCCATTAAAGACAAGTCTCGACTCCGGAATGAATAGACAAACTTGGGTGCTATCAAAAAAAAATCACGAGTTCGCTTCCTACGTGTTACTCCGCATGACTTGTGATGATGACTTGTGACTTGTACTTTTAATTATTATATTTTTAGTCCGGGGTCCCTCTGAATATCAGCCTCGTTGCTGAAAGGGCCACTCTGGCGAAATAAAGTTTAGCTGGAATCCTGGCTCGGATCCTAGCTCGAATCCTGGCTCGAAGTTTAGGTATCCTCTTTAAACGCCTTCTCTATCATAATTTGTAAACACACAGCATTCATGAAAATCAGGTTTATAAGTAGAATATTTTTGTCACTTAATATAATATTAGGATTAGGATCTTAGACATCTTATTGGAATTTATTGTACCTGGTGATTTTTACCGTGTATAAATAATGATTAAAGATTAAAGATTAAATCACTTGAAAGAAACCCTAGTTTCATTAGTTCAAGTCCTGAGGGAAACCGCTTTCATTTTTAAGAAGCTTTGAAAACCCGTCTCCGGTTGATGATTGACTACGCGGAAACACACTAGCAATTATATTTAATAGCGACAATAAATGGAGTGATCATTTCTACAGCCAAGAAAGCTCTACGGTTATTATCTCATGATTACATTTTAGGGAAAAAAAAAAAGGTTTTTAAGTTGCCATCACACTGACTGACTAGGATTTCCACTCTCACGCCTTGATCTGTCTGCTTACTTTCATTTTTCAGGGGCCACAAGAGCCAAATCAACAAAAAGCTGTAAAAAGGCGTTTTTAGGTACCTTTGGGATTTGAAGTCCGTTTAAAGTGATGTCTCCATTAGCTAGACGAATTTGATCTGTTCGGATTCCTTACCTAAAATTTTAATCGCTCGAAAATTTTAGGGGAAAAATTCTTTAGAGAAATTCCTATCGTAAGTGAACTTTTCACGAACTTGCTAGGGAACTATTTGCTTTCCGAAAATGCTAGCTGATGTTTTGACTGCCAAACACAGCAATTCTGACCCTTTCGACCCTATTTTTTCCCCACTGCGAATCTTTTAGGCTAAGTTTCAGTTAAGAAAATCCGAGTGCACTCTTTGATTGACGCCGAAAACCTCAGTAAGGCGAATAGCAGATATCTAACGAAACTTGTCGTTGGGTGCCCCTGAGTTTTAGTCGCCTTCGTACTTTGCCTGATAACTTCAGCCGTGGATGATAAACTCACATTGTATTTGTTCCGATTTTTCAAATATCTTTCGCTCTCTTGCTTCTCACCCCTACAACACCTGCTGCCTATCCCAAGCCCCACACTCATTCAATTTCTCACCTGCGCACGCATCAGAGAATTCTTACCTTTACTGTTGTGGCAATTGGCATGCTTATCACATGGCTGGCTCTCCTCACATTCATCAATATCCTCACAAAATAAATGAGCGGAGTGCCTGAAACCCTTACGGCACTTGCAGTGGTACGAACCCAAAGTGTTGATACAGTCAGCGTGTTCATAATATGGACAGCCCTTTGCTGTGACACATTCATCAACGTCAGAGCAAACTAGTCCATTCCCGGTAAATCCTGGTTTGCACACACACTTCAAGTGAGCCCCATCTTTTTTTACCTCTCCGTGATCGCTACAATTCGTTGATGTTACATTAAAAGAGCAGTTTGAAGACTTTGCCGTTTTCTCGAGAGTTGCACTTTTCCCACAAAAGCACTTGTCGCCAAATTTGCTGCACATGCTCAGTGAAACATTGTATGATTGACAGTTGTCACTGCAGAATAACCCGATCCAGTTCTTAGCACAGGAACAGTTGGTCAGTTGTTGGTCGCACGTGCAGTCTGCGCATGTACAAACAAATGACTGCACATTGGCTGATGCTATGTTTTTCCCAGAAATGTCACGTGGAGCTTGACAAACAGCACCACTTAAGGTAAGGCTCGTTTTCCTTAACAAAAACCTCGGAAGCCAGCTCAAGTGACAGTTGCAGTTTAATGGGTTATTTTTCAGGTGAATAGTGATAGGTTCCTGAAGTCTGTAAAAAGCATTGTCTTGAATCCATGAAATATTACAGTCATTTAAATGCATTGTCTTTAAGCTTTTGAGACCGATTAAATCGTCTGATCCGACAAATGACACGGGGTTTTCGCTGATATCTAGGTTATTTAAAAAACGTAAATGTGTAATGCTTTCTTTAGGAATCTTTTCCATTCGGTTTCCTTTGAGCACAAGTCTCTTTAAAATTGGCGCGCAACCAAAAGTACCCTCATCGATCCCTGTTATCTGATTTGATGCAAGTTCTAGCCGCGTGAGGGACATCAGATTCCCAAGAACGCCGCTGTTTAGACTTCTCAGCTGATTGGAGCTTAATAAAATCGTTTCCAAATAGTCTAACTTGTCGAAAGCACCTTCCTCCAACTCTATTATCCTATTTGCTCTGAGGTCCAGTTCCTTTATCAAAGAGACAGTTGCAAACGTCGCTCGAGAAATCCTCTGAAGTTTATTATGATCTAATCGAAGTTTGGTTAAAGACTTTAAACCCCGAAAAGTCTCTGCACTGATTTCCAAAAGTTCGTTTTCTTTGAGGTCAAGCTCAGTGAGAAACTGCTGTCTTGAGAAGGAACCATTTTGTATCGTTTGCAGACCGTTTCTATCCAGACATAAGATATGTAGAAATGGGTATTTTCTCAAAGAAGATGTTTCCAACTCACGGATATTTTGTGAAGTCATGGTCAAGGTACTAAGCCTTGATGGCAGATTTTGAGGGATGCTTGTCATCTTGACGCCTGCTCGAAAATGGCAAAGTGCGGTGACAAATTCGACTGTCGTTCCGTTGAATATTCTATGATCGGTTTCGCAGCGATAACAGCCTGGACAAATGTTCTGAGAATGCTTAGTTGTCCCTAAACTTGCTGAATACACGATGAAACCCAACAACACTCGAAGACGAATCATGGAGTCCCTCTTCATGAGCCCTCACCCAGGCACAAGTACCTATAACAACTGTTACCAGCAAAACAATGTGACCTGTGGAGAACACAAAGTGCATGAAATGAACGGACTTCCCTTAATCCGTTTACACAAATGAAACAGAAAACCTTTCTGTGCAAAACTTAATTGAGTTCGATGATTGATTGACAGCTTGTCCCTTCGAATCTCAATTGTTGACAGTTTGGTGCGGTTGATTTCAAGCATATAATTAAAACAGCGGAACTTTGTTCTTTCAATTTGTTTATGAACCGTCCAATTCTGCTATATATGACTTACCTTTTCATCGCTATTTCATTGCCTTAAATTAAAGCACAGCCCCCCCTCAGAGAAACGCAGGGAAACAAATTTAACCGTACGTTCTAATCTATACGTAAATTAGCCAAACGTGCAAGTCAACGAACGCCTCTTTGACCAGCTGCACAACAAAGAAGTTTTTTTATTTCTTTTCAAGATAGTAATTGCCTTTTTCGTGCTAAGATCAAAGTTTGGCAAAGATTTGTATCCAATGCAAACAGAGGCAAGATTAACGATAAATGAATATTCCATTTGTCACACACCCATTTCCCATAACAGGTTCAACTAATGGCTTTTCGAGAACACTCTTTGTGTTGAGGTGAAAATAGCAAATATGGAAAACAGGTGGAGAGCCGTTTGAATTCTCATATTTGCACGAGAGCGTGGAATATCATCACGAACAATGTCGACTACCTCACAGTAAACAATCTGCAAAATCGTATTTTCCCGAAATAGTTCATGGCAGCCCTTTAATAAACTTGAACTTGAAACTTGAACTTGAATATAAGTTAACCCATTTGACCCCGCAACAACTGAAAATGATATATATTTCCTGGTTGACAGAAAGACAGTTTCTTAGATGGGGCATGAAACAAGCCTTTGGTTGAGGGAACCCTTTGATATAATTGGAAGGGTCGATTTTGTACTAATTCCTAATCATTTCTCTTCTTGACAGTGCACCTAGCAATTATCTCGCCTGGTTCAATTCTCCTCATGAATTTTACAAACGTCAGCTTCCGTAAATTCAAATATTTCGAAATGAATCCGATAACCCGATATGTCAATGTACAGGATCTTAAAATTTTCACATTTTCATGGTAATGATCATTCTGCTCCATTTTGTGAACCATTTAACATTAATGTTCCGATTAATAAGGGAAAAAGCTGGACATAGAAAAAAAGGACGAAGCTTTTCTTTAATTTCACGCGAGAACTGAAGCCTCTAGGACACATCCATTACTTTGAGAAAGTGCGTCGCTTTAATACATCCGTTAACGTCATTTGCCAAAACTAAACAAAATTGTGCTATCTGCATTTTCCTTCTTAGTGATAGTGAATAAATGAATCTTAACGCGAAATTATATCTGTATGTTTTCTGATATTTCTAATATTATGTCTACTCCAATAAAGTAATGCTTTCGATGTTCGCCGTCTAAACGAAATGGAACTACTTACTTATTGACCGACTTTTATAAGAGAGTGCTGTGTATTTCCAAGGCACTGGTCAGCAGTTTAAATCATGATGAAGAGAGTATTGGACCAGCAGTGCAGATGCGAAGTGCACTTTTTTATTTGTCATAATTAATAGGCTCTGTCATTCAAGTGTTAGATTTAGCAGTGGCAAGATCTATTTTGTTATTACTGCGTCCTGATTGCAACAGCTCTCTTTATCATTAAACCAAGAGAAACGGAACCTTAAGACTGCGCCAAGTTTCAAAGGAAGCACTGACTGCATGTTTGTTTAAGCATCAGTTCCGCTCGTTTAAATTTGATTTTTCCATTTTAGTTAAGACTTTCGTTTAGGGGTCACCTTCCATTTTGGTCATTGACATTAATAATACATTGTTTCTTGATATATGGGGTCAAAACTCGGATCCGTAAGACCAGCAGTGAACTACACGCCAACAGCCATCCCAATAGCAATCAGTTCTAGTGCTTCATTTGTGAATCCGATCGCAACAGATGAAACAGTCACGTTCTGGAACATGGCCAAAGCTTGGCCAATTGTGCGTTTGAGAGCAAAAGAACAAAACACTGCTCGCACATATTAGAAGATTTTAGCAGTGTTAAGCATAGTAATCCGACAACAATTTCATTCTTTCTTAGTTTAAGATGAAAAAGTGAAACCGTTAAAGTGGCACAGAATGCCCAACTATATATCACTCAGGATATAATTGTTCAGCAGAGGAGAAAGTGAAGTGGTGCGTCTGCACAAATACCTTTTTCTAAGTGTGACCATAATTATGGAATCTAGTAGCATAACTTGGGAACTTAGGCATAGGTTTTGGCATTATTCAGATTGGGAACAAGGCTAGTACAGTGGCTGTCTGTCATTCAAACTGTGAAATGTGCGAAGGCCTTTCACAGGTTATATTTCCAACGTACGATTTAGTAAAACGTTTGAACAGTAAACCAACCGCCGGCCGGTTGGCTCAACACTCAGGGTCTTTAAATAACTGAAGAGGAAGTGCTTCCTTTGCAAGGACATCTGCAAGTGGTTAGACTTTTAGTCTTCTCGGATAAGGGCGATAAACCGGAGGTTCCGTCTCACAACTCTTCACAATTGATTCTGTGGGACGTTAAAGAACCACTAGGGACGTAACGAACCCTGACTGTGACCACCCCTAACGCTGACCTGTTCTATTCAGCAAGTGGCTGGCTTGGCCAAAGGCGTATGGTGTATGAGGCCACACGCAGAACAGCCATCAGTCAATGGGACTTTGCCGAGTGCTGAAATCATGTAGATGTAGATGTAGATGTAAACAACATGAAGCTAAAGGATTTCCGGTCGCCAGCTTTTCAATGTCACCTTACTTTCAGGAAGAACAAATTTACAACACTTTTAAATCCAAGTTTCTAGAGACTGCTGGGTTACTAAGGAAAAAAGAAAAACAGTAGCAGAAACACTCAGACTGTCCCGTCCTTGTACAAGTAAATTCAAAACTAACGAAAATTCTCTTGATAACCGCCTTCAACCTTAAAAGATAATAGTTTCCATTTCTTAAACTTGGTTTAAGTTCACCTGTAAATGTAATTGTATTCATGTTTTCTAAACAGTGCTCTATTTCTTTTATTTATTCGTTTATTTTAAATCAAAATTTATCGTGAGATGTTACCCACCTCGAATAGTTGTGCTAACTGTGGGTAACAAATATTGTACATGATCTATTTCATATATATCATCTATGTATCATATCATATATGATCATATATATCATCCACAAATATTGTACAGTTGTATTTTCGTATATAAAATAAAGATTCCGTAAAGAATCAGTTTAGATTCAGTTTTCATACTGTCCAAGTCAACCCGGCGTTAGCTTCAATGGCGGACAATCCGTATACGTCGCAAAATGTTTCCTCATGTCGTGGGGGCGTTGGGGATTACTTGCCTGGGGCAGTTTATGAGAGCAGGAACACAAAAGCACTTAGCCGATTTGTTTTACTTCACTCCCATTTTCTCAATTGCCTTACGAAAACTAAAATTTTCGACAACTTAATTTCTTCCAGCTAACTGAACAAAATATGAGTGTTTAGCGAGTCTCTGACTCACAATGTTTCATCATCCACTAAAATCAAAATTTGCCCATCGCGCGAAAGCTGTTTTATCTGTTTTTGTTATTATTTTTTCGGCTTTCAACTACATTTACTCAAAATTGGCAGTAAAACCCCAAAAATTCAAACATCCTCCACTAACCTTGACACACGGTTCCTTTTGAATTGTTCACCACCCGTCCGTCACTACCTGTGTTACGATTTTTCGGCTCTGTGAACACCAAAGAAACTAAAATAATTTTTCTGTCGGCTTTAGCTGTCTGACACGATAAAACGGTACTGTCATTAAGGGCGAGACAGTACCGAGGCCAGGTTGCACTAGAGTCAAGTTTATTTACATATTAAAATAAGTGTGAATCCTCCTTTCCAAGGTTTTGCTCAAATTTCGCCAATTACACCAAAATTAAAAGTCTGACATTTTGCTTCGATGGCGTCCACTGAAATTATGCAGATTATGGTGAAGCCTGGCCTGGAAGAACTTTCTTCTAGCGGCCTGGGGGACAGTGTTGTAGAATGTTTGATTACAGAGGTATGCAAATGATGAAGGGGAGTCCACCTTAGCAGTAATATTGCAGTCTTCCCCTTTTGTTCGCTAAAATTGCTGTTTTAAAGCTTACCGGGTGGACTATTCTTTTTCACAGAGCATTTGGTTGGTAGGTGTCTGTGTATTTAAGTAAATAATGTCACGCTGATGATAGATTTTTCTTTCATTCTAAATCACCAGTACTCTGGATGCTTCAATGATCCTTTAAGAAACTCATAACACAGGCATCATGAATATAACAAGACAGGGATGGCTCTGCCTCTTCCTGATTTACTCTCACAGCTCACTCACTTGTTTCTGGTCTGAAAATAATGGGTGAGAAAGGGTAAATCAAATGAGCAACCAAAGACCCTATCCTACAAACCAAAACAAAGTCAAATGCATCACTATTTCACTTATTCATACAGCTTTGGGTAGCTCTCATAATCCCACTCCAAACCATAAAACCACCCACCCCACCCCCTAACTGAGAAGTGCATGTGAATAAAGTGTTAAAACTATCTTAAATGGAAAAGAAGGGAGAGAACAAGGAGAAAGGGGGATGGAATGATAAACTGTGAGAGATTACAGGAAGCCAAAGATGTTACTATGAAAAATATTTCATCTTTTTTTTCTTTTTCTTTTTTGTATTGTACATCAAAACTGTCGCACACCAGGACTGGGTGGGTTGTGCATGTTAGAAGTTTAAATATAGTGTGGAAGTGTAACTATATGGTGATATTTGAAACTTTGAAATTATGTAATCATGGCAGTGCTGTCATTCACCTTTTAAGGAGCTCGCTCTAAAGGAGAGATGCCACCTGTCATTCAAAGAAAGTCATGTGTTCTTGTTACAAGTCTTCAGGCCATTTTAAGTACATTGTATCCAGCTGCCACCTCTGAAGTTGTTTGCTGTAACGGCTGCCTCCTGGAATTTAATAACAGCTCAGCACAGACCCACTATTGAACTCAATGTAAATTTTCTACATTTCTGACATTTATTTTCAGAAATCTTGAAGCTTTTCAGCATCTTAATCTAATTTGTGTGATTATCTAAAAAAACAAGCAACAGTGTTTTTATACCAGATAAAACAATGCCGTGAGTTTTTTGAACAGCTTCAAAAACTTTTGCGGTAGATCTATTCATTTGTAGAATAATCGTTCAGTTTATTATTTTCCAGATAGAACTGGCTGCAAAATTTAGCCATGTCTATATCAGATGTAAAGACACTCATTACACATTAATTTCTTATGTATTTCCTTTATGAATTATTAATGAGTTTTTAAAATACCAATATAATTTTTTGTTGTAGCTATTATTATTGTCATCATCATCATCATCATCATCATCATCATCATCATTTCCATCACTATTATACTCATTATTATCTTCTGAAATTTTCACACTGATCAGTTAAGGTCAGTGGATGGGTATTAAAGCAGACAGTGATGTCCAGCTGCCAGTTGCAAAGGCCCCTGTCTGGCATATGTGCTTACGAGAACCAACAACTAGTCCCGGTAGAAAATGATATGAGAATGTTTTGTATAAACGACAGCTGGTGGAACACAGTGTTCAGTGTTTCTTGTCATGAGGGGAAGTCGGTCCCATTAACAGGTACTTCAATCTGGCTCGGTAATACGGTATCATAGAGACATACAACAGCGGTGCCACAGCAGAACCAATTACACCCACAGCAGAGGCCATTCCATGCAGGTTGAAATGAAGCTCTGTATAGGTACCAAACACACCAAAAAGTTGGACAATAACAAATGGCATCCAGCAAACACTGTACAGGGAAGATAAGCACAAACACAACTTTGTGACCTGCCAATCTTCAATGGATTTGTTTACTCCTGGAATACTGTAAGTTCCATATATCCTGATATACATCACAGCTGTTATGACAATGGAAACACAGTACAGTGTGGCAGAATAGGCAAGAAACACCTGTAATAACATGCAATTAAATATAGTCAGCTGCCTTTTATGCCAAAATGCACCCATTACAAGGCACGACTAGCTTTGGTCATAACTAATCCAGAATTTGATTGGCTATCATTAAATTTTTGACTTCTTGTATTTTTGTGCATAACTGGTTGTTGTTATTGTACAGGGAGCAATCCAAAAACAAGGAGTTCAGAATCCAGAAATGGAAAACCTTTTTAACAGTAGCAAATTGCAGTTTTCTCTTTTTAAAAAAACAAGTCCTTATAGAAACAAATTGGTCACTCTGTTGCATTAAATTGGGAAAAGTTGCACAAGAAAACTTGCCAGTGCAGTCTAGAAAATCTTTAGCTAATTTGATAGGAAACTACTCTTTTCTTGATTCCTGTAGCTTTCCGGGATTTTGATTGCATAAACAACACATAAAGCATAAAACATAAAACATTTCCAGACAACACAGCCTGACAACAAAGAATTCTAATAAAGAATTCCCAGGTGTTCTCTTCGACATCAAGCTGGATATTCCATCTGTTTGCAAAAAAGTAATTACAAAAGTCACATTGACAAGTTTACAGACACAGTACAACTAAGTCATTTGGGGATGTTCCTTGTGACTGATTTAAATTGGTAGTGTGATAACAAAGAGCAAACGTCAATGAGACTGGAAAATACTACTGCTTTAATTCCTCCAGACACATCCTGTGATTGGAGAACAAAACAATAGATGATACAACACAAACAATACCCCTAGCCCAGATAACAAAAGAAGCTGCAGGTCATAGGGACCAATGATAATAGAGGTCTGGAAGAGCTACAGGGTTACTCAAAGGAATAGATGACATGCAGACACAAATTAAAACGGTATTCAAGCCGGAGATCATCATGCTTTGATTGTACAATTTTGGATTCTGACTTTAGGATTTGGCTTTTTGGAACACAATTATTGTTAAGCATTCTCCTTTGTCGAACAGGAGTGCAACCGTTATTCATTTATCTAATTTACTTTAATTAATTTTTTAAATTGATTCTTGATCCATGATCCGATGATCCTTGATCCCGTGATCGTCGATGATCGTCGTTGCGTGAGAAGCATGGTGATACACTTATACAAACCTGTGTGGACAAGTCCAAGCTCTGATTGATCAGCAAGCAGCGGTACATATTTTGGTAGATAGGACCACTGCTGACAAACTCACGCCGCGCCAGCAGTACGATCAGCACACCGGAAAAAATGCACAAGAACCAGAATACGCGCATCACCTGGCGCGCTTGCCCCAGCGAGAATCCCGGAGGTTGAGATCGAAACATGACATCCTTTCTATGATACGCCAGTAAAGGGAACACAAAGTACATCAGAGAAATGCTGAACATGGAAAGAAAGAGACTTAGCTCGCATAACGGCGTGTAGCCGATGATCGCAGCTCTCTCATGGACTCGATAGGCGAATAGCATCGGCGTGAACAGCGCGCAGATTATTAAATCTGCGATAGCCAAGTTCGTTAGCAGGAAGTTGAACGTCCGTTGTATAGCTTTGTCTGTAACATACGAGTATATTACCATTCCATTGCCAAACGAGCCAAGAAGAATAGTTACGAGATACAAGGGGCTGACAAACACTGTTGTCACTGTATACTGCTCGTAGTGCTGCATGGCTTATTCACTATTGAGACCTTGTCAGCATTACCAAGTCTCCTTTGGGGAGTCTCGAAAAACGAGGACCACAGAGCACACACCTCGAAAACGCAATCCAACATCAGACAAACCCATCTGACAAGTAGTTTCGTGATTACCGCGAATCCAGTCCTTCTAATTATAAAGTCGAATTATGGCTGTTCGTTCCAAGTCCTTTCCTTTTTTTCCCATCTGGCCGACCCGTGTAAACATTGCGTGTAAGTTAAGTAGATTTAGGAGGTCTTATAGTTCTCGTAATAAGATCCAGTAAATGTATTCCGTCGGCGGCACCTACGTTAACACTAAATTCGTTTGCGCTGACAGCTGAGACACTAAAACCGTGTCAGCATGAAATTTCACATACTGCAGTGAGTGGAAAAACAAACATCTGAGCAGATTGAGCCCTAGGTAAGGCCCGGTTCAAACGTCGAACTTTTTATGCGCCGAATCAATTAAATTTGGATCGACCCAACTATTAAATTCGACCCAGCCTGTCGAATTTAATAGTTGGGTCGACCCAAATCAAATCGTCGAATTTATTTATTTTCGGAAAACATCAAGAGTCACATTTAATTCGACGCATTTAATTCGACGTCTGAATAAACGTCGAATTTTAATTTATTTGGGTCGACCCAAATAGGCATTTGATTCGGCGCATGAAAAGTTCGACGTTTGAACTGGCATGAAGTTGTCATATCGGACGCAACTTTATTGACGCGTAAATGTACTCTCCTAAAACTGTCAGAAAGCCTCAATAAACACTTTGGAATAATAAACCTCACACGACCTTTCACCCTTGCGTGCACAATAACTTCAATGGCTTGCATGCAATTCTCCAAAAGCGGCTAAAACCAAAGAAGACAAAGAAAAATTTTGAAGTCTGCTGCGGCGGAAATTTCTTGGCTGATCGAGATTCCAACTCTATAGTGATACTGTATAAGCTGTCGGTCGGAGTGAGAACGAAAAATTCCAACAGATTGAAAGAATTAAAACCAATGAAGTTAGATGTCAAATCGGGACAAGGGCATGCAAGTCGTTTCCAAATACTACGAAGAATTAATCAGACCAAAACCATGAAAGACAATTTGCTCTTTTTTAACACCGCCAAGATTTGTTTAATCAGTGTCCATAAGCCCCTTTACTGAGGTACTTGCGTGCTTTACGCGTTGCATACTGAGTTGGCTCACAGTATCGTGTTTCCAATCAAGATGTTGGATATTTCGTTATATGTTGGAATGCTACACTACCGCATTCGTTAACTTGACTTGGCGTACCAAGGGCCAATACATCACTTTGTTTAATATTTTGATCACCAGCTGCCAGCTGATAGGGTAGGTTTGTTTCACTTGTGGCTACTTAACTTATGTTGCAGGTTGTATCTCAACCTTAGCTTGTTACTGTATTTACGTGAGTTGGACGCAATAATGTTAGGTATATCCCTCTTTTGTACTGCGCCGTCGTTCCACGTAAAGAACGAAGTAAGAGAAATTGCAGAAAGCGTGGTTCATAATCCGAGGAAAAAAGAGGTGCTCCCTTGTAGGAAACCCCGAGGAAATGAGTGGAAATTTTATGTTATGCTGGACATGGGCGCCCGCTGGGGCTCCGGATCTATTCACTGAAGATTACCCACTCATCCCGAAAAAAATGGTCCGTTCAACGTGACTTAGTATCTCTGACCACGTGATGTTATTTTAATAATAATTTAATAATTTATTACTTATTAGGCGCAAATTAGCATGTGAATATGATCAAATGCGCCTTACAATTCTTTGCAATTCTAAATAATTTTACAATTCTCAAATCAAACTAAATCAAATGAAATGTTGGTTTTTGGAGAGAGGGGAAAACCGGAGTGCCCGGAGAAAAACCTCTCGCAGCAGAGTAGAGAACCAACAAACTCAGCTCACTTATGACGCCGAGCTCGAGAATCGAACCCGGGACACATTGGTGGAAGGCGAGCGCTCTCACCACTGCGCCAACCCTGATCCACCGTGTATAGGTTAATTAAAATTAAGACTGCGAGTCGGTAACTTATGTTTTTACAGTTTACTGAATTTTTGAGCTGATGGGGGCTTCTGCCCCGATACCATTGGGAAAGAATGACCTCCCAGGTTTTCTCAAACTGGCGATAAATGTTTCATATCAGTTCCATCTGCAGATTCCTAACTCACCTAAGTAGCTCAACTTTATACGTTCCCACTGTTAGAGAGCAGAGCCCCGAGGTTAAATAACTCATCTCCCTCTCCCACTGAATCGGAAATTGATTTAAAAGTGGCTTTGTTCTTAATGTACTTGCTTCTGCGCTCCTTCAAACATTTGCTCTTAGGGAAGGCACGCTTTTTATTTGGGGGGAGGGGGGTGGGTGGGCCGGGGCTTCGTAGGGGAGGGTCATCAGTAAGTTTTTTACAAATTGGGAAGGGTCAAACTTGTTTTATTCCCAACCGAGGGAGGGTCACAGTCTTTTTTGGCAAGGAAAAATTACTCAATGTCGCTTCTATTCTGTATATACAAGTAAAACTACCAGTCAAGATTAATCTAAATTTTTTACAGGTGTCAAAATATTTATACATCAAAAATTATCTTCTCCGAACTAACATAATTGCCTCTCTCAACCCGTGCCTGCTTTCGCCCATATTTTGATGTTTTCGTGGGGTTCTGTTATAAAATCAGTCCCCGGTGAGATTTGTCACTTAAGCTACTCGGGCTTGAACCGACAACTCGATCTACTACATCACTTTGCGAGTCAGTTTCGACCTCGGAAAGTGATGAGGTCACTTGTTGCCTCACATTTCTTAGCGGAGGCTGCCGAGGTTGTTGATTCTCTACTGAATTATCAGCCGCTGGATTATCAGAAGTCACAAAAGCCAAGTTGTGATTTATTGCTTTCAAGGCCTCGCGAACCTCGCACTGACGCTTTCTTTCAGTCACGAAACAGTGGCCGGAAAGCGTTCCTTGTAGGGACAAGTGGTCCAAAAGGGCAGGAAGAATTTTGACAGAATACTATTTGAGAATTTAGTATATTCACCCTTTGGGATCGGGAACCACCCTAGGTCTTCATCTTTCCACTTCTCTGTCTCGCGCTTTCACTTGTTCCAGCAGCCGATGTGCAACCAACAGAGTCAGAGGAGTAGTTGGCATTCTTTTTAGAATGGCGAGTCGGCAAACAGCCACAGTAGCCACAAGTTGCTCCATCTGACCTCATGAAATCCTCGCATTCACCACAAGCAGATTTCCCTCTTTCTATTCCTCGTACGTCCTTGCCCACTTTTAAGTTTTCACCGTACAATCACACGCGCAGATGAACGCGCTTACACGAGTATCACTTCCAGTTTGTTATTCTCACTTCCGGTTATATTTGTCTTGGATAGGTTAAGGGGGGGGAGGGGGCAGGGATCAGATGTTTTTGTTTGGGTATTTCTGAAGGTGATTAATCCATTCCAGGAAGTGGGAGGGCCATGACTTTTTTTCGCAAAAAAATTCTAAAGTACCCCGGCCCACGCCCACCCCTTCCCCCCCCCCCTCCAATAAAAAACGTACCTTCCCTCACTATTAACTAAATATTTCGATTAAAGAGCTGACTGCCATCCACCATCAGATTCAGCAGTGAAAAGAGGATTTAGCTTTCCATCACTTAAGGGTAGGATGATTGCGCAACTATCAATATTAGCTTTGACAGCCGGCTGGCTACTGGCATGACCCAGCAAAGATCCGCGTTCAACATTCATTATTTGACCAACAGTAGCTGGTATTAGGCAGTGGAACCCAATGCTTTCCAAGTTTCAGTATAGGTAACACACAAGGTGTATTGTTTAGGCGTGATATCCAGAAAGTTGTTAATTATAACTGTATCAGGGACCGGCCATTATTTTGTAGGAGAGGAGGGGGGGAAGGCTATTAAACTGAGAAAAACGTTTTGGCCAAGAAGTTGTGGCCCTCCCTTTTAAAGGGTCCAAAAAAACTCTGACGCTCCCCCTTACCCCATTAATAAAAACTGTGACCTCCCTTAAAGGCATTTTTTTAAAAATGGCCCTCCCCAAAGTGAGGCTAAAAAAATAGTGACCCTCCCCGCAAATAAAGTGGCCCTCCCCACCGCTAAATAATGACCGGTCCCTTAGTTTAGATGATCATGGACCAACAATGACGAAATTTATTCTGGTGGAGTTTACATGATGGTCCCAATAATTTATTTAAGGTGCATCTCTTCTGCATACTCAACTGCGGGAGGGTCACAGATATCATGAGAACCAAAAGTTCCAAAGTTTACAAGTTTACAAGTCTCACTGATAAGCATTAACTGAAACGAGTTCTCTATCGTCTGTCGAAGAAAGCGTAGCTGTACATGAAATGGTTTAATGTAGTTTCGTTGCTATTCCGAGTGTAATTTAGCGGTAATGAAAATGAGGTCAGAAAAATGTTATTCACATCCTGACAAGACAAATAGCTTCCGACAAGAATGCTTCTGTAACCGGTTGGCGATACTCCGACTAGAACAGACAAAGGTCATTCTTATTATATTTTCAGTAAAGAAGAGCAAATATTTATACGTGGGAAAGGCAAGAAGGTAAAAGACGTCTCGGGAATGAATTTCGTTTAGGTTTCACGAGCAGAGGTTCCCCCCCCCCCCCACCACCACCACCACCACAACCACCACAAAACTTCTTTTCCAATACATATTCAAGTTCTGATAATGTAACTATCCGGTCTAACCTAAAATAGAGTCCACCATAAATACACCGCCAATTTCCTCGCTAATTACAATAAGCTAATTACAATAAGCTAGTCAAATATCCCGAGTCATGCAATTTTAGGTACAGGAATGGACTATTTAGGGTCTATTTACTGTGTGGCTTCCCGCTCGTTGAGAATTAAGAGTCCAAAATAGCCTAGCTGTTTCCAGACACATAGGACTAACAGAGGTCGGTTTTTAAGAAAAATTTATAATTAGGAATAAGGAAGTTGACGAATTAAATGATAGTAGATTGGAAGCACGACAAAAGACTCAGACTGTTATCTTTTGAGGCAGTATTTCGTCGAAGGGTCATCTTTTTCTTCGTTCAATCACGTCTTTCACGTCGGTAATAATTTGGTTGTCTGAACACAGGATTATTTGACATCCTTGGAATTCCTATAACGACTCCCCGGCAGAAAGGGGCCGGAAGCTTTGTCTAAAATTGTGTCAGAATAAAATTAACTAGGCTAGCCGGCGAAGTACTGAGTGACGAGCAAACCGAATAGGATTCTCTTTTCACTGCTATGTAACCGCTCATAGCTGAGCGTGGTTAAGTTATGGGGTAAATTCGAGAAGCCCTGCGCTATGAGCGAGCTACACAGGAGCGAAATAGGTAGGTGTACCCTTTGAAATACGTCGCCGAAGGGGAGGCGGGAGGGTAGTAAGCGCGTGAGTACGGGTTCGTCTTCGACGAGATGAGAAAGTGTTTGATATCTTGCGTTCTGTGACTTTTATAGCTACATTTGCGTCCCGTGCAAAGTCCATTGCCCATGTGCACGATGTACACGAGAGTTTGATGTTCTTGCCGGACTGCACGCTTGCTTTTCGCGGTATTTTTAGCAGTGAAAATAGTTATATAGGTGGTTTTCACGTTACGTCATCGCCGCCATGCTGGTGGATAGTAAACAATAGATCTCTCATTAGCTCGTTTTGTTTGTCCACCAGCATTTGTCTATTTCACCATTGTTATCTGTGTCTCTAGAGATTGTCTGCAGACCACCTATAGGGAAGAGTGCTGGTTTAGTTCTTCTCACAGTATTTTACATAACTTTGTCACACTTTACCTGTTTTCTTCAGGTGCTACAAAGGAAATTCCACAGGAATTACCACTGATATGGGTGGCAAATCAAGTTTTTATTTAGGCTGTATCTAAATGACCGGCAGCCGGTCAATTTGTACAGGTCACATGTGCAGCCGTTGAGCTGTCTCGATTTCTTTCGCCAGACCAAGCAAACAACACTCTGGGGTGTGTATGTTAAGTTCTAACCAGAAGCTGTGGCTAAAACTGTAAGTTGACTTAAGTGCAACAAAGTTACTGAATCTTACTTGGCGAAATGAAAGAAGTCAAATTAAATAGGAACAGAAAATTCTCTTATTTGATATACTTGATGCGAATGTTTAGAGCCAGTTTTTAAGCTTACCTTCCGCGTGTAATGTTATTTCTTGCGTGTTTATTTTGCTTGCAGAGGCCTTTACCAACAAAAAGCAAGGATTTCCTTTCATCATTTCTAGACACGCACAGATAAAACCAGAAAGTTCCGAATGCCACATCAGTCAAAACAAATTAGAGCGTTGTAGATTTTTTTTTTGCAATATTTGCCCATTGCAGTACATGTACACGTGACAGGACTCCGGCTGAGATACTGTGACGTATTGACCAAGATTGCGTGACTAATTGACAAGACTTTATCATGCTTCTCTAGATAATAGTAATTATATACACTTCCACAAACTGCCTTTGCAAAGTGTATTTCCATACAGAACTGTTTCGCAAGTTATTGCCAGGTTGAAAATTAATTCTGATATATTGTTACTTAGTCTTACTGTTGATCAGCGTTGCGCCCTTGACCTTCCGGAGGAAATATATTACATTGGTGTTGACAGTTTTGCTTATCACCACAAATTGCCTGACTCAGTGACGCGTGAATGACTCGCTGAAGTGGAGCCTTCATAAAGTTGACCTCTGCCTAAGAGCGAAATTGGCAATTTTTCTCAGCATCACAACTAACAGTCTTTTGTTCTTCAGGCGCAGACCCTACTAGTCAGAGACGCCAAACTACAAGACAAACATCTTTCCAAGCAAGTTTGTGGGATGGCATACGCTTTGATTCTCAGCATTTGTGCGGTCACACTCATAGTATTGATGATAGCTGCCGTGCTGAGTGAGAATGTTCGTAATGCCGTGATATCCTCGAGAACCTACAAGAAAGCTTTCGCGGTGCACATGAACATTTTCAGCAGGATTCACAACAGAGCCGTTCAAAAACGTAAAAAAGATATGTTTGCGTACTTGAGAGGGGTACAAGGCGATATCTTAGAGATCGGAGCAGGAACAGGGGCGAACTTTGAATTTTTACCAGAGGGCAGCTCCATTATCGCTCTGGAACCCAATCCTCACATGGAATCCTACCTCAGCGAAAATGTGAAAAAATTTCCACACATCAACCTTAAACAGGTCGTGGCAGGCTTCGCGGAAAACATGGAAGGAATTGCAGACGAGTCGGTTGAGGCAGTTGTTTGTACCCTAACGCTGTGCTCTGTTCACGATGTGGAAGCAGCTCTGTCCGAGATAAAGAGAGTCTTAAAACCGGTGAGTAACTTCACTTCCTGACCCCAACACGTGTAAACAGCGTGATTGCTTTGATTGATTTTGATACTTGGTTTCCCTTTCTAACCATTAAAGAAATCGGGTTTTTTTTTTCCTTATGAATTTTACCAACTACATCGATTTTCAAAACTCATTTGTATTACACGAGATGTTTGGTTTATGTTGCAAGTTACCTTTCCGAATTTATCTTTTCTTTTGTATGGTACATTCGATGATTAAAAATCCGGACACATTCAGGGAGCCTGTTCCCACCCTAAACAAAGCACTAAGTTGGAGACTCATGAAACACTTGCTCCTTTAGGGTCTTCATTCTGAGGACAGTTATCGCAAACGAATTTAAAGAAAAAACTAAAGGAAACGTAAAATACGGTTACAGCGACTTTAAGTACATTTAAACAAAGCCGACTGAATAAGCTTAATTAGGTAAACAAGACAAAATAATTACCTTGGTGCTGCCTTGCAATCACTGAAACTGAGAAACTTGCACTTGAAGAAACTTGTTGCTTAAGACTTGAAGACACTTGTGACTGAAAAACGTGAGGAAACTTACGGCTGAAGAAGACTTGAAACTTAAAGAAACTTCAGCTGCAGTTGGCTTGGCTTATTTGCGACAACTAACTGAAACCGGAAGTTGCTTGTGCTTTTGCTCCGTAAAAGATGTCGCGATCGTTGGTGTAAAATCTTGCTAATGCGTCTTTGCTAGAATGCTCTAGACTATTCCAGAAGGGAAAACATTAAAGGGCCCCAAGGGCTACTTAAATACGTTGAATTCTAATCAAAACGTACGTACTAATTGTTATCGTAAACACTAAATTACGATCGATAAAAAAAATAAATACATTTTCTTTCCGCTTGGCATTCAGTATAGACGCATTATGTGAACACATAATACCAATGGCAAATAAGTGCAACCTGTATTACCGGGCTGTTTGTTTCGTGAACATAGCCGGTTTTACTTACAATTTTAGCTCGCAAACGGTGAAACTTTTGTTTTATTTACCGGCCTAAATCAGTGTTTCTACTACATTTACTTGTGTGCATAAAACGTCGACAGTCTTCAAGACATTTAGAAAGAGAATTTACATTTACACCTTCTTCAACGTGGTCGTACTGTGTAGCAATTTCTCTCTTTTTCTTTCATTTCGAAAATGGGGTGTTTGTTTACCTTTTGCCGTATGCACAAACATTCCAAAATTAATATTATGACAGATAGCACATAACACTAATAAAGCCAGACTGAATATCATTTCCGCTTGTTTTTGCTTCTTTTGTGTCTCAAATGTAGGAACAAAAACACTATCTAACAAAACCAAGGAAATTTATAAACATTCCACAATTCGTACGTCATCTCATCATTCAGCATAAATCAAACTGAAACGTTTTGTTTGATTAATTTTCAGGGAGGCTGCTTCTATTTCTTAGAGCACGTGGCAGGTGTGTATTTCTTCAGTTTCAAAGTTTTTTTGTTCTTTTGATCAGTTTGCCCTGGGCGGTAGAATGAGGCGGCGTCCCACCATTTGAATAACCGATCGGAGAAGTGAAGAAACTTCCAAGTGATTAAATAGTTACCGGTAAATCGAAACGTTCTTGGATAAACTTTGACGTTGAAAGTATCAGACCTTCAAATGACAGAACTCGATAATCAGAAAAACAGGAAGTCCTAGCATATTCCGTAACATCAAAAGGAAGTCGAATTAAAGTAGTGAAGCTGTATTTAGAACCAACTCATAACCTTCCGCATACTTCTGAAAGCAGGTATTTAACAACATGTTTACTTTGCCCATATAAGCAGATACTACGAAAGATGATCTTCAGTCGTACAATATTTCGCATTTTCTTGACGAAAAATCACGAAATACCTGAAACGCTGAGCGTTATTTTATACTATCAGAACACCAAGGTGAAAACCGATAGAGCAGACAACCCATATATTGTTTGTGGCTTAATTACCGTATTTATGTAAACTCGCAGACTGATTAAAACTGTGAAGAAATTGGCAATGTATTGAATAAAAAAAAAAAAGATTAAATACAGAGGGTCCCCTATACCACTTTGGAATATGCATTCACGTAAAAGTATTGAGACTGTTCACGCGTCACGGATAATTCCCAAAATTCGTTCACGTTCACGATAAGATCAATATCGGCAATCACGAATCACGAATGAACAAATAAACCTAAATCACGTTTCACGAGAAAAAAATAGTCCCAATCACGTTTCACGAAAAATGTATAGGGGACCGTCAATACAAGGTGTAACCATCAAATTAAAGGCTTCATTGGCATATTGTGCTGTACATAATTGCGCCTGTCAGTAACGGAAAAGTTCTTTATTGTGGAGCCGTCTGTTACTCGTCATCATTTTCAGTGGAAAATGATTTTTTTTTCAACATAAAATATTTGCTTCGTTGAAGAGCAGGCTCCTCGGAAAAGTCAATTATGACACGTTCTCTTGTTAAAGGTTTTTCCACAAATTGTTTTCATAATGAGTTCGCGGATACTCTATGACATGTTTCACTCGGTCAAGATATGAAGATGCCAATAACTGACCCTGGCGTTTTTCCAGCCTGCAATTAAAGTCAGTTTCGAAGATTCGCTATAAGCGTATATATTACGCTGTCCTGGTTTGACATGCCGCATATAAAGTTAATCCGGTTTACGCTAGTACAAGGACAAAACCACATCGATTATATCATAAAAAACAAATCACGTACATCCTGTCGATTTATCAGGAATGTTATGGCAGTGATCCAAGCGATGTTATTAATTGTGGGATCCATCAACCTTACAGTTGTCTTGGACTAAAGAGCGTTTAGACCACCCATAACATGAATGTAAAGTGCCTTTCAGGAATAAGGGACGCGCAAAAGTACCGCCTACTGCATTGCATGTTTTAGAAGATATTAGAATCACCTTTTAAATTTAAAAAAAAAAAACACTGAAGCACAGAATCATCAGAAAGTTCTGCTCAGTACGTTTTCACTCACTACAGAAAGTCCTGCTAAGTTGAGTTCACGGATTTGAATGATCACATCCCATTTCAGGATTTGATCATCCAAGTCAAAATTTACACGTTGTACAGTGTGGACTGCAACCCAGTTTTCTCTTGTGCCTAATCAGTGGCAAATGAAGTTCCCTCCTTTCTTTCCGCACAGTCCCTCGTCTCGCCTCAGACGTCACCACTGTGTGTGTCGATACAACCAACGCAAAAACTCCTTTTACTTATTAACGTGCCATCACATTAAGTCAAGCGGCAGTGCACTACTATTGTTGCGTCACTTCCGAGTGTTTATGATTCAAGACCTGGCAAAGATTTATTCCATTCATGGTTTTCCCTCCTTTCTCTACAGAAAAATACAAACTCTGTCGTTAATGTTGCCCATCAACTGCTTGCATTTCTCTTTCAGCGATGCCTATAGTGGGTTATTGTAAGTGCCCGCCTTTCTCAATAATCATTTCTTATCATTTTAGATGAACCGGGGACGTGGAGGAATAAATTTCAACGCACTTTCGACAATCAGTGGAAATACCTGAGCGATGGCTGCTCATGTAGCCGCGAGATCTGGACCTTCCTGGAAAATGCTGGTTTTTCCACTATCTCCTATGAAAAGTTCGACCTTAAAGAGCTCATGTTCATCGCCTATCTGATGCGACCACATGTTGCGGGATTTGCAGTTAAATAAGATGCATGTATCATCGACAGTTTTTGCTGACTTTTACAAGTTATGCTTGACTTCGACATGTTCCTTTCGCGGGTTATAAATATTAAAAACCACATAAACATATCGACGAGAGTGTGGTCCTGAACTTGGGTGCACTCAACATAAGGAAAATTTTTTTAGCGAGGTCAAATGATAGCAATTTCTTTCAATGGTTTCACGCTTGTTGGCCACCAGAAAAAGAAAGAAGACTATATAACAGCCGAATTTCCGTTACCTATTGGGTCTCCGTGTTCCTGTGACAACTCCAGACCTCAAAGCAGGATGGGAATGGTTGAAAATGCACGGTGTAAATTGTCAAGTTCGCTAAAGATATTGCTGT
Source organism: Galaxea fascicularis (assembly GCA_948470475.1). NCBI lineage: Eukaryota > Metazoa > Cnidaria > Anthozoa > Scleractinia > Euphylliidae > Galaxea > Galaxea fascicularis. Next base: position 207,760 of record OX419341.1, on the reverse strand, counting down.
GTATCTCCGTACTTTAACCTTTGTCGCAAATGAAAAATGTGCCCACTGAGGCAATTGTAATGAAGTTTACCATCGCTGTCACAAGGAATACGGCAGTGTGCCTGTTGACACCCTTTAGTGGCACGTTATTATCCAGTTGTAAGAGTTAATTTTGTGATTGTTTTTTACTATACACGACGTTAAATTGACTAGTTGAGGATTTCGGGCATTTTAAAGTATATCTTAAGGACCATGGAATTATAATCTGGGAATGAAAACAAAATTAAAAAGGAAGAAAAACATCGAGCAATTTTATATTGCCGGCTGTTTTCGTTGGCATTAGGTTGCACATATTATCAAGGCCGGCGAAAAACTATTCTTTTGCTTGAGCGGAATAGATGTGAAACTTTCCAGAATAAAATACAAATATTTATAGTTATTCATACAATCAGTTTTTCATTATACAGTTTTATAAAGTGTTTATACAGCACACTTCACAATGGATACATATGGATAAGATTTTAATTGATTTCTATCGTTACCAATTTTATCAATTGACAACCCAGTCCAGGATTACTTATTGTTTGAATGCACGGATTTTCCGTTAACCATTTAATACAAGGTAATTGCCAAATAAATAAATTCCCTTAAAATGACGTTGTCCTCAATCAAGCACACTTATGTAAAATCTAGCTCCCTCCGTTTCCCCACTGCGGAGCCTGGTTCCAGGCTATCACTTTGTAAAATCCCCGCTACCTCACCCCTGAACTGCGCAGTACTGGATTCATGCTTTTGGTTCACTGACTGCAATGTAACACGCAAAAACTAAAGGCACACAAGGTGTTTGCATTAGAACATGCGAAGAAACGACGACCGTAATAACCAAGCCACACACTTCACCATTTCTGGAAGAGGTTGACCATTTTTAGACGAGGTTAAGATGGTTTACTAGTGGTGCCAAGCACAAATTACGAAAAAGTGCACTTAAGTCTCGTGATCGCGCACTCAACAATTTTCCCTTCAAATCTCCTGGTTTCAGCAGCTTAGTGGGTTCATAAGGCGAAAGAGCTCGTGCCAAGATGTGGTCTGTTTGGCAGTCTCATAGATGTACAGGAAACAAAATGCTTAACAAAATACAGTTTTTATAAACCTTTACCGTTCCGTTGCACAAAGTCACGTTACAATAGCTGACCATTCACGTGTTGAGTAGCACAGCGAGGGCAACAGCGATCTCAAGTTGACGTGAGAGGGTAGCATAATTTGTGGGTTAAATCTGTTCATCTGCTTAAAATTGGTTTCGGTCCTTGTGATCAGAGTCAAGTCCTGTACGATTTCCCACTGAAATGAAAGTCGCTGAGTACTTTTTTGTGGTGCTCTTTGTTACGTTATATAGCCTGCAAGAGAGTCCCATTAACCTCTTGTATCTAGTGATTCTATTAAACTGAATTAATGTGAAATTCCAAACCTCTGTTTCCCAGAGTAGATCCTTGAATCTTTCTGGCTTTTCATGTTAATGTAGGGCCACTGAAATGAAAGCTGTCGAGCAGAACGTTTCTAAAGTGAAGTTTACTAAACTTTCCGTACCCTGCATACCAGGCGTAAGCTAAAGCTACACTTTCCAAGGTGGTTCAACGTTTTGAGTCCGAGCCGTATGAAATCCTAATTACGGCCATTCAATCTTTCGGAGACGTTTCCTCAACAGGCCAGCAGTGAAATTCATTAGCAACTGGACTAATAGGAGGACCTCTTGAAACCCAGATGTTCACACAGCTATGCACATAAATGATGATATCAGTATAAAAGATAACGGTGTATATTTCTAATCGCTTCTCTTTGGAGTGTTACGAAGAAAGCGCTTACGAGTACAAAATTTTTTTTCTTTAATTTTGTATGTATGACTATAAAACTTTTTCTGTGGAAAAACAAAAATTCGGAGGCTCGCTCCAAATGCAACAGGTGATGTTTTGGGATTACTCTTTTTTGTCTCTGAAAGCACTTTTTGCTCCTTTTCTTGCTCCTCCACAATATTTCCCACATCACCTGGTAGAATGCTCTCCTCGATAACATTTACATGGATTCATTCCGTTCCTCTCTGCTTTTATTCCACTCTAACATTCCTCGGGTAATTACCAACACTTACTACTTTCCAAGAGAAGGCACCACAGGCACCACCTCTCTTCACTCCCCATACCATTTCCTAACGGAATATCTCTCGAGTATTTAATTTAACATTTCTCACGGATTCGTTCACATGGAAATCTGACAATCTTCTCCCCCACCAAGCAACAGTGCATGTTCCTGTGAGATCGCGGCGAGCTCTTTCAGCCACTCTTGTAACACAACAATACAGTACACAGCGTTCTTGACAGTTTTCGGGTTTTTTCTTCTGAAAGTGTTCTTGACGAAAGAATTTTTGGGTGAATCCTGCCCAAGTTTTACAGGACTAGACAGTTTCTGTATTGTGCCTGGTTTGGGGAATTTCTCTGTGTTTAGTTCCGTTGTGCATCCATACAGTGGACTTAGTGAATTCAGACTCTCCCAGGATCCGCTTAATGACAGACTAGAACTTGTACTTCCACTTAGGTTACTAGCGCGCCTCTCAAGATTCACTTTCCCGAGCTTCGGACTTCCAGATGACTCCAGGGATTGTTTTCGCAGCTTAGCAGCCCCCCTTCCGTCGAAACTTTTCGGAGGGGGGCCATCTTGCAGAAACCGAGCGCGGCCTAACAGTGACGAGTCTGTCTTTTGTCTCACCAGTTTGTGCGCTGCTGTTGGGTTTCTTAATTCCGAGTGTTTCACGATCTTCAATGGCTGTTGTACGTCCATCACCACGCTTTGAATGCCCGCGCGGCTTTTCTCTTCGCGAAGAAACAAGTTTTTCCTGGCGCGGCGGAGTAGCTGATCGAGTCCTTCAGTTTGATCTGCAATGTTCTCCACCTTAATTTTAACTGAACTGAGGATCTGAGTAGATAAAGATAAACAATAAAAGGAGAAGAATTTGCGACAGGGAGCGAGAACTAAGAACACAGAGCGCAACTAAGAGTTCACAGCTTTAGCCATCCTTGCGTCACTCAAACTCGTTGTTTGTATTTGGGTCTCTCTGGCTGTTCTAATAAGATCAGACCCGCTGTTGTTCTGGCTACTAAGAATTTAAATCAAACTTTCCTTTACGTCTCTAGGCGAATCAACAACTACATGTAGTTCGTTCAAGCGAGAAGGACGCAAGTGAAGAACAAAGTTAATCAAGCGGGGATAATGATCTGCTATGATCCTGTTTTATTTCACCAAACGAAAACGGAAACAGTCTCACCTGAAACAATGATCGTACTCCTGGCTTAAGAACCATGTTGTAATTAAGGAGAAACGATCGAAGAAGCGGCTGTGGGTAAAGTGCCAGCCTTGACACTACCCCTGTCAAAATCAAATTCACATAGAATGAGTTCTGTGGCATCCGCTCCACCTTCTGGAACAGCGTCGTTATGAACGGCCCCAAGTCTGGCTCACTCTGCCCCTGTTCGTATTCGTTGGCTGATTTCGATCTTTTGAGTAACATAAGGTCGTTTCCTGGCGTCAAAGACGAGCTCTGATTGGGAATGTTGCCATTAGCAACCGGCGCTGACAAGTTGGAGGCTGAGCGACCTCGCTCCACCAAAGAAGGGTCATGTGGGGGCGGGTTATGTCCATCGTAAGGAGCGCACCAACAAACACACCTCAACTGACAATCTCTGAGTAGATTTCGCGCATCTACCAGGTATTCCATGTATTCCATACACACTTCAGAATAGAGATCATCCAGTTGTGATGACCGATAGAACACTAGCTCTCTTGATGTTTTGAGGTCGATCTTCATTGGCGTGTTGGAACTAGTGCTGAGATTCTCTGTTGACGAAGAAAAAGAAGTACACTGCCTACTGCAGCAGCAAGCGGGAATCAGAGACAGGAATTTGGATGCGCTCTTGCTGTAAAGATCCACTTCTTTGATGGTTCTCTTTTGACTGCTCAGAATGTGAGTGCATGGAATGAGGTACCTGTCGAATTCAGACAACATGATTAGAACATAGCGTTAAATATTATAAACACTTATTTCACGTTTCGCTTACTTGTCGATTCGAACCCAAATCCAGATGATTTGTACCCAGCCATTTGGTTGCCCGTTCGGGAATTGTACCGATGAAAATGCTTTACTTTAAATTGGTTGCCTCTCTGTTACATGACGTCGAAAATCATTGTGCCCCTCCCAATATTTCTGAACCTTTTACTCGCTCCGAACAGATTCATTCCTATTCTACTCGTTTCTCCGAAGCTTGAAGCTTCTATATAAAACAGTCGAAAACAAATCATCAAATCAAGAGTTGGTGCGAAAATATGGAATGGCATCCCCCTTGAACTTCTTAAGTTAAAGAAAGAAAGTACCTTTTAAACGCAAGCTGGCTCACCTGCTTTTAAAATTTTCTTGAAACTGAGGAGATGAATGTTGACAGGCGCTTTATTGACCTTTCTAGTTCATATTGGATTTTAACTGACCAGCTTTCTCTTTGACCTGTTACGAATCTCTTTCCTTCTTTACCCTCAGGCTAACGCAATTTATGCATAACTGGCACTGTTATAACTTTCAACATAATTATTATTACTGCTACCATTTTCCAGCTAGTGTGTACCGCGAACATTTTTACCCGTTGTTACACACTCAAAACATTCAAGTTTGTCCAGACAAACTGTTACGTTTTTTTTTTTTTTTTTTTTTTGGGGGGGGGGGGAATATGTCAAATTTTGACCGATCCGCCTCAATTGAGGTGATCTGTCAAAATTTGAGGAAAGCGTCGTTGTGTTGCGCCGTGCGATCCGCATCACTGGAAAAGTTCAGAAAGCAAGACTTGGCAAATTTCAAAAGTTGAACTATAAAATACTATTGGGAACCTCTTAACACACGCTCTTTTTGTCAAGGTTGACAACAAAAACCGCAAGTCTAGACACCCTTGAACTGATGACGAGACAGGTGAGAAATGGGAGAGACAGTTGCTCGTATAGTAATCAATCTGGGGCCAGATTCACGAAGCCCTCCTAAGTTAAGGTGTATCCTAAGTATTGCTTTCTAACAGTAGGCACTGGGGTCAATACATAATTCACATGACAGAACACCGTTTAGTTTTGACAAGAATCGAGTAAAAGTTGGGTACGAATCATGCGAATTTGGGTACGAATGAACTAAATTGGGGTGGGTACGAATCGACGGACTCGCAAATCCTTAGACTCTTGCGATCTGGTTTAAATATTAAGTCTATGTACGGAATGTCTTCCGTTTGACTATTGAATGAAAGCTGTTGAGCATGGTGTTCCTGTGGTGCTGTTTATCATGCTGCAAAAGGCGTTCTTTTGATACGTTTGATTTTTTGACAGCCTTCCTAGAGTATCTATCCAACACAATTGAATCTGTGCAAAATAAAGCCCTACAAATTATGCTTCCACACCGTAGTTACCACAGCCCCTGGAATGTAACTGGCCTTCAACTCCTTTTTGCTCATAGAGATGCCGCTTGTGATAATTTCGTTAGTAAAGCTAACCTAAGATGTGGTCTCAGTAACTAGGGCGCTAAGGCCTAACCTCAGAACTAACCAGTTTAATGATTTTGTGAATGTGAGAGTGTAAGGCCTGTATTGTTTATCTTGAGCGTGTTTATGTTGTGGTCTGTTTCCTTCTGACCCCTCGCTGTAATTCAGTTTATACCGCATTGAAAACGAACCGTGAGAAAAAACATATCTACATCTACATTAGTGTGACCATTAACGTGAAAAACCCGGAGGCATTTTTTTTTTTTAGCAAACTCGGGTATTGAAAGCTTTAAACAATACTTTCATCTAACTTCACGGTAGATTTTGACTCTGAAATGAAGACCTTTATCTGACGATTCAAAGTCCCTCGTTTGCGCTTCCAAAGTAAAAAGCTTAAAAAGAAAATGGGGAAGATTTATCAATTGAAAACAGCACTACTTTCCTCCGTGTAAACTTACTTGAACACCAAACTGTACATGATGTCTTCACAATTTAGGTCCAATAGAGTGTAGAACAAACCCAATGAAACAACAGCAAGCTAAAGAAAGATAATTTAAGAGAAAAAGAATTACGTTTTGGCAATGCAGTCAGTGAAAGTTAACAAAGAAATAAACGCGCATTATAAGTGCATTATTGAGTTGTGTAAGCTTGCGGGAACAGTAATAACAAGAGGATAATAAGATGAAGATGGTGATGATGATGATGATGATGATGATGATATCAGCTTTAATTGCCTTAAAACTGATCAGTGGATCAATGAAATTAAATACAAAAAAAATTATTATAAGGTAAAAACATTAAAAACATTTAATCGTCTTTGTTCCTTATGGAACATAAGCCTGCCACTAGTGCTCACCAACCCTGTTTTGTGCAAAAAAAAAAAAAACTACACACTACATTTATCACTTGATTTATGACTTGACTCCGATGATGACTTCTGCTCAGGTTGTCCAAACGTCAGTCAGTGTTACCTCATACAGTGCTCAGCACTATGCTCACCTTATGAATCTTACAATAAGTGCATCATTATACATCCTAACTTACTTGGGATTCCTGTGCAATTCTAGACACTAGCAATTCAAGAATGGGTGTTTCATCAGACTGCTCCACCATGATGAACTGAAGGAAAACTCTCATCAGGCTGGCATCAGTGATGCTACGTAGGAACAAGTCTAAGTAGGCTGTGGCTGCAATCAAGGCTTCTGTTGATGTCTGCTAATACCAAAAAATAAAATTATATTGAACTGAAAAATGTATATATCAAGCTAGGTTTAGTGTCAATAGTTAGGAAACAAATAACAAAAGGAGGAAAAAAACACGGCACCCCTCAACTTCCCTTACAGCTAGCTGTTGATCCCCTTACTATTCTATCCAGCTAACAAAACAAGCCCCCTCTAAAAATAAGTTCCCACAACCACCTTTGAGGTGGCTAACAATTTGGTTTCTAGCAATTTCTAGCATTGTCCTTTGATAGACCATCCCTATTAACTTTCTATGTATGTTGTTACTTTTATAGTGACATCAAACCAACGTTCAATCATTGGAGAACAAGTCATGAAAATAGGTTACCATACCAACAACATTACAATCTGTTAGAAATACCCTTAATTTTAGCTTTAAGTGACAATGACTCAAAAACAAGCTCATATCCAGATTTGAAGAATTTTTCATTGTCCAGTTTTTCATTAGTTCACAGATGATCTCCTTTGCGATGATGCTATTGAAACTTTCAATGGTAAAACACAGACACAAAAACCATAACTAATGTTTCATTAGTTTATTTTTTCTTCACCTTAGAGTGGTTAAACTTCGACAGTGATGTGCTTTTGACAAAATAAATCCCATATCTTATTGCTTCTGTCCAGTTGTGGTAAATTATAGAATCTCAGACCACTTTCAGCTATCTACTTAAACTGTGTTAATTTACCAAAATAGGTATAAATTAAAGTCTCAAAGCATGAAAACAGACATGGACACCCTCTCTTTTTATTACATTTCTTTGATGTTTTCAACGTTGACAACAATCTGGCAAAGTTTGAAATAAAATCTATTGGAACTTCCATTTCTTGGGAATGACCTTAATACAGACAGAGATGATATGTTACTGTGACAAACACTCAGAATTAGTTCTGGAAAGTTTATTGTACTTAAACCAATCAGATGCATAGTGAAACCACAAAAGTATTTGAAAGTGATGGGGTTGTAACTTTCAGAAATCTATGGTACATGTATTCCATCAAAGGAAAAGTGTTGTATGTTCAGTACCGGGTAACATGAAAGTGCTGAATCCAAGATCTTCAACCAACAAATCTCACCTGACTCAGTGACGATGCCATAACTGATATAAGAAATCCATGGTAAATGAGATCCAACAGTTTGAACTGAACTTGAGCATGAGCAATCTGAACAAAACAATAAATTGTGGGAAAATGTGAAATGACCAAAAAGCCATCAGGCTGTGGGTCCCTATCCCAGTGAACTACATGTACAGTGCACTATGAAAACCAAACAAAATGTTCGGTGTAACAGGCTTGCCAATAATTGAACTACAACTCTCTCTGAGGGTAGAGCAGCTATGAAGGACTCAATGAACAGGGCTCTCACATGCTATCCAAAACCTGTGAATATAAAAATGCAAGTTTTTTTTTTTCATGTTTTCATCACTGTTCTCTGCACATCTGTTAATACTGATATCATACCTCTTAATCTCATTCAAGAGCACCATTTCCTTCCTACTTACCACTAACTCTTGTACACTTGACCAAGTTATTAATTTGGTAAGATATCTTACACACTGTACTGATTCCTAGTTTGGCTTAAAGTGCACCTAATCCCAACAATCATTTTTTTTCGCTAAAATAAATTTTTGCACCTGTTTCCTTTTTTACCAAATCTGGACTTTTGAAAAGCTTCAAAACTGAGAATAATTTGTTCCACGACCGAGCCACAACAGGCATGTGTCTATTCCTGATCTGACTCCTGATCTGACAACAAAATTATTTGCATCTCATTACACGCATTAAGTCCTTGTAAGCATTCATGCAAAGTAGGCTGTGACGTCATAAGTGTCAAATAAGGAATAGACCGATGCCCCTTCTGACTCGGTCAGGAAACAAATGACAATTAGTTTTTTGTAAGTTTTGAGGACTATAAAAAGTCAGGATTTGGAAACAGAGGAAAAAGAAAACCCCAACATATTTAGAACAGATACAAAGATTTATTTTTAGGTGCACTTTAAAGGTTTACTGTGAAACTCAGAAAACAAACATTGCAAATGTTTCTGGAATATCTATTATGTTGCAAAATAAAACCAATCAGATGCATGATGGCTAAACTGCAAACTGTTATGTCATCACTTCTGTGTTAGTGGTTTCTTCTTGCAGTTCTATCACCCATCTGATTTGTTGAGGAATAACAAACATTCCAGAAATAATTCTTTTGTGAGTTTCACAGTAATGTATCGGCCCTGACAAAATGTAAGCAAAATGGAGAACATCCATTGGATTTGACAAGGCATGTACCTGAATGACATTATTGCAGAACTCCAGAGACCTCAGAAAGGACACAAGTTCAGGAAAGGTTGCCCATAGGCCCCTCTCAAGTGAGTACCAGTCCTCTGATGGGATGTCGAGTGAGGTGGGCAGATCAGAGTACAGAGCACTGAGACCAGTGGCCAGAACCTGAAAAAAATTAACCCAGTTCAACTGTGGTGAGTATTGCTTTCGTTCATGGCTCACAATGCATGGTTCTTTTGAAATCCACATATAGGTCTACATTCAGAGGTAAAGTGTTAAAACCTTTCTGTTGGACAAATTCCCACAGCGAAGTTCTGACAACATATGCAGCAGCTGCATGTTACAGTTCTTAATCTACAGCTTGGGTTTTATTGAAACCAAAAGATGGTAATAATATTGTTAAAGCATAACTTACAGACACATGTATACCCAATGGAAAGATTTCCACACAGCGCCATAAATTAAACATTAATCATACATGCATCTCTGTCATACTTGCCCTGTTCTGAAGACAAATAGACACTGTGGCCTTATTCACTAACAAGTCCAATTTTTTCAGATTTAGGGTGTTCTTCTGGGCATGTTCACTCCAAAACAAAGTTGATGACCCCCCATTTTTTTTACATTTCTGACATAACTAACTCATCAGCTTAGAGTGTTAAAAGTCTCAGAAAAAAATCAATGTTGCAAAATTTTCACACGAACGTCCTTAAATATGGAATACCTCGACATGACCTGTTGATTACGTAGAAATGTCACAAAAGTTAAGCTAATAATTAATTTTGGGATTTATATATTAAGTTATTTTAGTCTCAAAAATGAAACACAAAATGCTAAAAGGTGTAATCCTCCTTTATAATGCAAACTTGACCTTAAATTAACTTCACTACTATGCAGCTGGCTTGACTAAATTGAAAAAAAAAACAAGGAACAGGAAACTGATGTACCTTGCAGGATCAGCTTTCTACAGATCTTTGTTGAACTTTGTTCATTTTTTACCAATGCCTGAGGAAACAATTTTACTGAACCGAATATGCTGAATCATTTAGGCTTTGTTTCACCCGATGCTTATTTCTGAAAGCTGGCTGCACCAAAAGTGAGAGGATCAGTAGAAACAAATCGTCGCGGTACTCACACTTCTGCACTGAAAACCAGTGACAGACGAAGCCAGCAAAATAAACAAGAGTAAGTTATTAAGCCCGCCAAAGTTTAAAGTACGTGTTGAAAAAAATTTACAAAACCATTTAGGAGTTTGATCCACTTTACTATGTTATTGATAACGGTGCTAATAATAACAAAGATAAAATATAAATCAAGATTACTCACGGGACAAAAGTCAGTTTCTTCTGCGATGTAAGTTCCTAGCCTAGTATCAACGGAGGACAACGCCATGCATAACAACATGGCATCTCGTGCCCAATTACCAACATTTCCCTCGCGATGAACGAAGGGAATAAGCAGTGAAAACACTGACAGTTTAGCAATCTGACCATGATGATGATTATCCAAAAAGAATAGGTCTAGCAGGGCAATATCTCGATTCACGCTCACGCAAAGCCCTTTCAACACAGCCACGAAATGCTCCTCCATATCGGATGTTATCTTGTTCACGCAGGAGTGAAGGAGATAGAGTAATGGCTTCCAAACTTGTTCGTATATCAGTAAGTGCGCTCTAGCTTTCTCGATAAGGTTCCTAAATATCCTCAGCTGTTCTCGCTTCATGTCCTTGGAGCAGTTCTTGTTCGCAACGCTCCAAGCGTAGACACTTTGAAACACATCTTCGTCAAGTACGTATTGTAAACATGGTCCCGGATCACCGTATTTTTCATCAACTAAAACGGACACAATTTCATTTAAATGATAAACCAAAATATTACAGCGCTCTTGGTGTCCAATGGTCTTCTCGTCCAAAGCTATTATCGCCTTTGCATTATTCCAATGAACGTCCACGAGTCGCAGATACTCCGTGCTACCCAACTCAACAAAACCATCGCCCAGTTGCTTTTTATCCGCCTCAGAATTGGGAGATTGTAGAGGAGACAAAGAGACAAGTTTCTTTAGTAAGCTCATGGTTGAATACAGACTCCATAGGCTCCATAAGCCGTTAGAATGACTTGTTTATGCATGTAGAATTTCGGCTCATGCAGGCGATACCGCCATCTTGAATCTAACATGGCAACTGGCAACATCCGACAGGATGATTGACAGCAAGACAGTGGTGAGCCAATCTGATGATTTCTCATCACTGTTTTATATATGTTAGGTATTTAATAAACAAAAAACATTCCCCAGAAATTTGTTTAGTACTAAACCACGTATATGGTGGCCGAGGACTGCCACTGAATTTTCACGGCGAGTTTTTCTTTTTTTCAGCAATTAAAATGTGAAATAAAATGAAAATAACATTAAAATGAAATACAATTGCAATGAAATGTAAAAGAAAATGTAAATAAAGTCAAAATCAAATGCAAAATGAAATTAAATGTAAAACAAAAAGCAAAGAACAAATTAAAATCAAACTTGATTGAAATTAAAATTGAATTCATTCTGAAAAGATAATGCAAAACAAAATTAGTGGCAGCGCTCGGCCATGCGAAAATTTACTTTCATTTGAAAAAAAAAAAAAAATTTTTTTCACGTGGCCGAGCGCTGCCACTGCCATCATGCTCCACGCGCTTCTATACTACGAGTGGAGCACATGGTATCGTGCAACATGGCGAAATGAAGACAGTTCCAAGACCGGTCAGTATAAAATACAGACTGCAGGCTGGGTATAAAATGAAGATTGTAGACTGCAAACTCGATATAAAATGTAGACTGACACCAAAACCGTCCGAAACACGATAAATTTTCGATTTCTTAATTCACGGTAATGTCACGCAATCGCCTTTCTCAGTTTTCTAAGGTTTAATTTGCTAGCTTTCGTTTGATGCAGCCGTTTCTTAATGGCGGATCGAAAATACTGGATAATGAACAGCTTGGCTTCCTGTACTTTTTTGGCATAAATGTTTTATTTACAGCATGCATCGCGGAGTCCGAGCAAAATATCATATTACGGGGTTGTTGACATTGAAGAAACTCCGTTTAAGAGCGAGAAAGAGGTAGCGGCTTTGCCGCGGAATTTCCCTCCTCCAAAGTTTAAAAAGTAACCTCTGACACCCAGGGTAATTCTCGGAAAGGTGATTGCATGACACAAGCGTATGTTTAGATATTGCAAATTTATCGTGCTTTTGACAGAGGTGATTTTGGTGTCAGTTTACATTTTATATCGAGTTTGCAGTCTACAATCTTCATTTTATACCCAGCCTGCAGTCTGTATTTTATACTGACCGGTCTTGGAACTGTCTTCATTTCGCCATGTTGCACGATACCATGTGCTCCACTCGTAGTATAGAAGCGCGTGGAGCATGATGGCAGTGGCAGCGCTCGGCCACGTGAAAAAAATTTTTTTTTTTTTTTCAAATGAAAGTAAATTTTCGCATGGCCGAGCGCTGCCACTAATTTTGTTTTGCATTATCTTTTCAGAATGAATTCAATTTTAATTTCAATCAAGTTTGATTTTAATTTGTTCTTTGCTTTTTGTTTTACATTTAATTTCATTTTGCATTTGATTTTGACTTTATTTACATTTTCTTTTACATTTCATTGCAATTGTATTTCATTTTAATGTTATTTTCATTTTATTTCACATTTTAATTGCTGAAAAAAAGAAAAACTCGCCGTGAAAATTCAGTGGCAGTCCTCGGCCACCATACACGTAATAGACTTCCAAATGAATTTCTGGGTGGAGAGTAGGCTTGTTTGTTTCTGGAAACATTTTTGCCCGTCTTGTAAACGGACCTTTAGCTGGCTGTGTTTAAAAGTGGTACGGGGACTCGGGGACAGGGAAGCGACACGTGTTTGGGGACGCGTGGGGACGCGAGGTCACTGGGACGCGGGGACGCGAGTTGTGAGACGCGGGGAAGTGATATCAGTGATGTAAAACGACTTACCGATGCAGTTAAATAATAAAATAAAATAAATTATTTTCGATTTGCGCTGTGGACGTGAACTGCCGTCCACACCAAGGAGGAATCTCGTTACCCGGGCTTGCTAGCTACGTATCTCACAGACAGCAGTGTGTCATGGTTCACGACCATAACCTCTACATAATAATCAATGATCTTTTTCAAACCTCCTGTCAATCATTCTCTTTGCTGATGATACAAATATCTTTTTGTCGTCATAATGACCTGGCAGCCATCTTTAATGTAGAGCTCTCTCGTGTTTCTTCTTGGTTTAATGCTAACAAACTCACTGTCCATCCTGTCAAGTCTAAATTCATCATTTTTCACCCACGTCGTAAACAGATTAACGTCTCAGATATTAACATATCTCTAAATAATTACCCCATCACACGTGTGCAGAAAGACAAATTTCTTGGAATTATCATTCATGAAAACTATCCTGGAAACCGCATATCTCTGCTGTCTGTGATATAGTGCCTCTTGGCACTAAATTGTATACTTTGTGGACTATACTAGATATATTTTCTTGTATGCTTTACAGGATTATATTGCCGAGTGTCTCAAGTTTTTGTAGTCATTATTTAATAATTAAGTGTCAAGTATGGCCTGTTTAGTATTTAATTTTATAAACAATGTAGTGTAAGTTGTGGGTCGAACAATTATACTGGGAGTATTTATTGATGCGATTTATTGGATCTCATGTACTAGAATCTGATATGTAATAATAAAGTGGAATGTATAATGCATTTTCGTATGGAAACGCAAACTTTTTCATCCGTTTTCCCCTTCCGTTCACGTTAATACGATCGAAAACAGAGGTGAATGTCTGCGAAAACGGAGGTTTTCAAAAACGCTCTCCAGAGTGTTTTTTAAAACGGTGGCTCAGCGTATTAGTGAAGACCCGGACGGGTTTTTTTTACAAGGTGTAGTCATCAAGGCTAACCCTGATAACAAAAGAACCTTCAGGTCATAGAGACCAATGAAAATACAGGTCTGGAAGAGCTGCAGGTTACTCTCGGCACGTGATAAAGGGTATATTTCTCAATTATCAAAGCCTGCCTCATGATCATCTTCCCATGCATGAAGATAAGCGGTCGGCAGAATATGTGGACTATACCTTCGGCGAGTAGACTGCACAGGTATCAAATGAGCCCCTCTGTTTCTTTATGCTGCAAGGCCGGTGTCACAAAAAGACACTGCAATGATGTAAGCGCACGATGTAAACAACTAAATGCCGTGTGGTGATATCACTTAAAGACTTTTATGATTTATTTTAATTCAAAAAGTAAGATGACGAAGTACTATTTCCCTTCCTTCTACTTCGTTCTACAAAATTGTCACATTCACTGGCGAAAGGTACAAGATTAGAAGAAAAAAATTTCATAAAAATAGAGTTATAGTAAAGTCGACTATTCTGCAAGATTTCTCTTGAGTGCAACAAGTTTGTTTTTCAATATTTCTATATCTGTAACAAGAGTGGAGTATCTGCTGTAGTCAAAAGAATCTACCGAGCGTTCACTTGTTGGTACAGCCTCAAAGTTAGCTTCCCTCTCTAATCGTTGCGATTCTCGCAAAGGCTCGTCACTATTATCATCTATTACTATTACTTCCATGGAATTTCCTCCAGAACAGCAAGGCCTTTGCCTGTTTAAATCTTCAGGTTTTTCTCTGTCACAACCATTGTTTAAAATTTCTCGTAGTCTCAACATCAAGGCCTTTATGTCTTCCAAGTCACCACCAACAGTCTTGAACACATCTTGTAGCATTGCTAGTTTCTTGTTTATGTTCAGTTCTTCGGTTTCGGTTTGGGCGTTACCCGATTCATTCTCGTTTTCTAGTTCTGAGGGCAAGACGAACGGACTTTGACGCTCACTTTTGTCCCAGTTGCCATTCTGTGTCACTTCGACAGCTTGACAACAACGACCAGTTTCCGGGGTAGGTTTATACTCATGTGATTGGTTGGTTTCGTGGTACCTCATCTCCTCTGCAGCGTTGTCATGCTTCTCGTCAGGAGACATAGTCAAATCCATATTATGATCTTAGCGGAATCGACTATTTAAAGTTCAGAACACAAGCAGTTTCAATTATTCGATGGACAACGCAACAAAGAACACTAAAATTACGTCATTAGCCCTGCACGCGCGTCGGTCGTGTTCCCTCCCAACCCAATGAGGTAACCCAGAAGGGTTTGGAAACTAAAAGAAAATACTCAATTTTTATTGATCGAGAGCAGTACAATAAATCCCAAATAGAACTCCAAAGGAGTACCTATTAAGTTTCCATGGCAACGGCGCGTGAGCAGAGCTTTGCAAATTTGATGGATGAAACTTGACGGAAAGGCACATAAACTGAAGTTACCATTCCTAGATTGATTTATTGATTTGTTACAATACACGATAATTTACAAGTTGCGCGACCTCAAGAAATTTGTGATTAGTACGTACTCGTAATTTTGAACTATTCAATTTTCTATAATACTAAGTTTTCGTAAAGATCCAGGAAACGTTTCAAGAAACGATTCGTTGCGTTAGGATGTTAAACAAAGCAAGCGTTGAATAATAATTAGAACCGGTAGTTTTTTTCTTGAAACTAAAAAAGTCCACAAAGAGTGGATGACAAGCTTACACCCTGACATGACGCAATAATTATTCTTTTCAAGGTTATGATAAGCTCCTCTCAGGCACTGCATTTAACACAACAACAGCTTTTTACAGATGCTGTCCTTGGGTCTGGACAGTCTGGGCACTTAAAAGGTTGCACTCAGTCACTACAGCTCCTCTTTGCAAATGTATATTTTTACTCTTGGTATCAATTAGAAAAATGACAATGCTGACCGATGCTGAGGTGGCTATGGCAAGATGCAACTACTTTGTAATGACCACTAATGTGAAAAACTCTAGAAGCCTTGATCAGAGTGCTCATCTTCTTTTACTTTTCTTTTTTACTGGTTGATCATCAGTGTCAGACTCATCTGAACTGTTGCTGCTGCTGCTGCTGCTGCTGTTGGATGAAGAACTATTGCTCTCAGTAGATGAATCACTGCTACTGTTTGTTGCTGAAGAATCCTCATCACTTTCATCCTCGCTATCATTGCTGATTTGGTTACTAAAACAGGAAAAAAAAGGTGACTCCTATGTTTGCTATTTCACACCGTGTTCGCCACATGTTCGCTATACACTGCTATCCTTCAACCTGCTGACACTCACACCAGTTATAATAAAGCCACATGGAAATTGAAGGCATTTTAGAGTGAATAGCTCTCTGAGTGACAAAACCAATAAAAAAGAAACTAGGATAAGAGGAAAATAACAAATTCACATACACCATTTCCCTGCCAGCAGAGATCTCTCGCGGCGAGAAAAATACGAGAGGAGAGAAACCTCTGCCTCTCGTTTATTTCTCGCCGTGAAAGACCTCTGCTAGCAGGGAAATACACCATGGCCTGTACACAGGCAGCATAACAACGTTATGATGCAACTGAGCCTTGAAACTCCATTGCTATCACTGGGATGTTAACTCTTTATCAATACCTTTCACTTGCAGATGTTTTCTGTTTGACATCAACTTCACTGGAAAGTTAAATAAAATTTGAAAGTTAAGGTAAAATTGTTACACAAGCACTGATCTTGTAACACAGATCATACGTTTCTGTTTAGAAATGAAGCAAACAATTAGATGTCCTCCATGTGCAACCTTTCCACAGTGTTATGTCTTCCGTTTTGTATCTGGGAAGAAACATTTGGCTACAGACAGATTTGCTTTCTTGGTTCTTACCTTGTGTACTGGATACAGATGATGTAAAACAAAAGAACAAAAACACGAAACAATACTTCATAACCCCTAAGGCATATTTTCTTTTAAGCCATCCGTATCCAGTACATGAAGACCAGTGCCGCCTATGTATGACAGAATGCATGCATGGCAAAGAATAATGTAAAGGAGGGGAATGTGTTTCTGTCCAATCAATAAATGGTGTTAATCTGGGATGATGTGTGCAATTATTGTACTTTTAAGCAGGAGGATAAAGAAAGACTTAAAATTTTTAGAAAAAATGAACTTTGATAAAGCAGGGCTCAAAATTAACTTTTTTCTTTCACACTGTAACAGCCCTTTACCTTGCTGAGGTCGTGTTCTTTGTCTCAATCAATGCTTGGCCCAGTCCCCTACAACTAAGGCATAGCTTCTACCAGTCTAAGTCACTAAAACAGTATGGCGCTCAGTTAACATGGAAAGATGTAGTGGAAACAAAATGTAAACTTTCCAGTGACCATTTCCCAATGATCTTCTGTGTCATAGATGGAGTATCAATCATTTTGGGACCAAAGGTGACTTTCCAGCTGGCAACCAGTTCCAAAAAAACAAGTTGTCAGCACTGTTTCTGGTCGCATTGGCAACCAGTGAGTTGCAGTTTCGAGCCCTGAGTAGTCATGCATGGTTACCAATAAGGAATTTAACTTCTGTTATTTAAACCCAGTTGAGGCATTTTAATGACACACCCATTTAATTCATACATTAGAATCTTCCTTTTCTTAATTTAATGGATCTCTTTCACGATGACAGCAAAAAAAAATATTCTTTTCTTTGCTTGCTAATAAGCCTTACTAGCCTCATCAGGATGTGCAAAATTCAAAAGAATTTTTGTTTTAAAATGAGGTTAGCAAGTCTAATTAATATAACATACAAAAGAATAACCAATAGGCCATCATTTATAAAAATGGTCTATTAAGTTCACTAGATGCAGAGTCAGAGTCATAATCAGAAGTATAGAGCATTACGATCAACTGAAAATCAAATTGATGGAGTCAGAAGCAGAAGGCAACTGTACCTCCGACCACGTTGTTTATGATCTAGTGAAAACTAGATAATGAGGACAAGCATTCTGATTGGTTGGTTCTTCCGCTTCTGCTTTCAACAATCTAGTTTTCCTTGGATCATAAAGCTGGTTTACACGTACAACACAAGAAACCTGCATGTAAACTGATACAAAGCTTGCACAAGCGCCTTGAGCTTGTGCTTATGCTTGCGTCATACCGGTTTACTCATACAACACAATGATGCAACCTGCAAGCATAAGCACAGGCACAAAAGAAATGGAACGATTTCCATTCTGTTGTGCTTGTGTCATACATTTAATGATTGGATTGTGATTAGCTTTTTCGAATTTTAGCTTTTTTGTAGCTTGTTTTTTACATCTGTAATTTATTTTTAATACACGACCCCATAAGCGTTGACGTTTTAAGCTTAACTATTTATCGTGTTTAAACAAAGTTTATGCATGTAAATTTTATGTAAGCTTAAGCTTATTCATGTATCGAAATATATAGCTTGACAGTGCTGCTTTAAAAGCCACTTTTGTAAAACCCTCTCCATTTACCTCTTGTTGTTCTCAACAGCAGTTTTCATCAACTTCATTTTCTTTTTTATGACTGCAGTTCGTGAATCTCGTTGTAAATACTTCCGTTTGTTGCTGCATTCGTAAGTCCAATGACCCATTTGTAAACATTTTTGACATCTTTGATTTCCTGCCTGTTCTTGTCTTTAAAGGAAAAATACCGTTTACTCAACAGCACGTCGACATCTCGAATAAGGTTAACGCGACATACATGTGAGTATTAAGAATTTCCAGTTCTTGATAAGTTTCTTACCTTTTCTTGTTAAGAATGTAGGACCTCGCTACAGACGCCATCTTAATCTCGTACCCAGATCTCTGAGATTAACGCCAGTCTTCATCCTCTGTCCAGTCCCTCTATCCTCTGAAAAAGACGCTTGTACCTATGATCACCTATGATTGTGCTTATCCGTTAATTTCCAGTGCTTCAATTACGACTGTTATCATCACTACTGCAGTGACCACAACATTCACGGTAACCATCATAGCCTGTGAACAGGCAAAATCCCTGATAAGAAGTCAAGAAGTCTCTTTTTTGACAGGCAAGATGACAAGATGATTTTATTTAACTTAGCTCAGTTTTACACAACATATAAGTTAAGTTTACATGTGCATGGGAAACTAAATACAGTACAATTAAGGAATAAAGGAAAATGAAACTACAAAGACGAGAGCAAGTTGGGATCATCCAAATAGCAAAGGCTAATCTAGTGGATGACCACTCTATTGAAATACAATTAAAGACAAAATTAAGAGTATAAATATAATTATATATTTTTTTTAAGTATTTCTTCATGCGCTAAGGCAGACAAGAGTTAGAATAACAATTAAGGATAGAATTCTTAAGGTTTTTGCAAAATACTCTAAGAGAGCTTGAATTAGTGATACTTGTGGACAAAGAGTTCCAAAGACGAGGACCACTGAACTTTAGAGAGGGTAAGCCATATTGAGTGGTATTAAGAGAGGCTACATAAACGTTTTTATCACATGATTGCCTTGTTGAGTAGGAATGAACAGAAGAAGTAAATTTGAAATATTCATTGAAACAGGGGGGTAACAATCTGCGTGACCATTGATAAACAAAAGAGAGTATCTGTGATTCAATAACATCATTAAGCTTTAGCAGGTTGAAGGATTTGAAAAGTGGCTCAGAATGGGATTTTGGTTCAGAGAAAGAAATTATTGATTCCTTTTTTTTGGATAATAAATAGTTGTGTTAGAAATGAGGGGAAGGTTAGACCCAGACATGGACACCATAAGTGAGGAATGGATAGATACGAGAATATTAAAGCATGACAAGAATATGGTTGTCAACAAAATGTCTCACTTTTGACAAGATACCTACTGTTTTTGATAGTTTCAGACAAAGCTAATTAATATGACTTTTCTAAGTTAAGTTGGAATCAAATGTTATGTCTAGGTACTTGGTAGAGTCAGTTTGTTTCAACGTGCATCATCGATTTTAATTCTTAATGACTGGCTATCATCATCATCACAAATTACCACCACACCACCACTACTGTCATCATCAACACCTAAAACACCAACCCTCTGTATAATTATTTGCCTTCAGCAAATCACACTTATTTTATGCACACTCCTTTACAAAATCATCTTGTGAAATAACCACAAGAAAATGCTGGTGTGCACCAAGGCTTATGACTCCGCTTATGTGCAATCTCTCTGTTTGAACCACAAACAGCACTTTTGAAATTACACACAAAAAAATACATTCCAGATCAAAAAAGGAGCCTTAATTCTGTCTCTATTTTGACTCCACTGATGACTACCAGCTAGTGAAAGATACAAGTTTTGCATTAACTTGCTTTAGCATTCACAAAGAAACAAATAACAGCAGTAAAACACCAAACTCATAACTAAAATTTATTATGATAACACAAAGGTCCTTAGGTGGTAATTGGTGCTACAGATAATTGGTCCTAGATTGAAAATAAAGTTCAAGTCCAACACTGACCAAGTTCACAATAAAAATGTTGAGATTCTTTTCAGTTTTAAAAGTTTACATGGTCATACAGAATTATGGAGATCATTCACTCTCTTCTTCTGCTCAGTGGCATGTGCCACTATTATTATCATTATTACTATTATTATAACCAGGACAAAGAAAAACCAGAATCATTCTGCATTTCTAAAGACAAATGTGCTAACATTCCATAAATGGGGTCTCTCTTCCAAAACAATGACAAAAGGGAGAAGCAAGTTTGAGGTTTGACATGCATGCATTAACAAATCCTATGTTTCACTACAACCAGACCATAAACAAAATTCCAACTTGGTGTTGGTCAAACTGGTCAAACATGCTAGGAATGATGATGTAAACGCAAGTCAAATGGCAGTGGAAAAGGATAGATAAATAATATATTATTGCGAACTGCCTAACACTGTTACTGGGTAAGAAAAAGGGCACAAGTTTTCAATGCACATTTTAATGAAGTTTTAAGTGGCAAACATTTGAATCTGAAAAATGTTCAGTTAGCATCTCAACCAGCAATAAATTATTGACTAGAAGTGAACTTGTTTTGCAAAAATGTTTTTGAATGAGTAAAACTGAACAAAAGAGTGTTGTCAAGAATGCTGTTCAACAATCAATTCACACCAAATGACCAGCTTTTGTTACAAATAATTTATAATAGCAATCCATAAACTGAAGACTGCAACCAGAGCTTGAGACTAATGGTAGCCAGCTAGCCACCGACTAGTTTTGGCTAGTAGGTTTTGCACTTCACTAGCCATTTTGGCCACTGGGCTAGTAAGCTGAAAAGTTAGTCTCGAGCCCTGGCAACTCTCAGCTGTGGTACGTTAACGATAGACAAAGGTCACTGAACCCTTGGCAACTTTCTGATTACTGTACTGTACAACAAGTGTTGCACAGGACTGAAAACAAGCAATGCCTTAAGCAACTATTTGAATGAGTAGATCATTACTTTGAATTTTTGGTTGCAATCACTAATGATAAAAAAGATCTAACATAAACAGGCATCAAGCTACTGTCAAGTTATAAATATCTATTCTAGAAAACACTGAAAATAATTAACACTTTTTACATAACACCAGATGTGTATCAGTCAAATAAAAAAGGTACTGATGTTAATGAAAGCAATACCTGCAACAAAATTTCCAATTAATTATTTCTTAACACACTTGGCTTCATTAATGACAAGTGGATGTGCAAGGGACAAGCTTCAAGCTTTTCCATCTTGTAAGAAAGACTGTCCATCCTAGTGGGAGATGGTCAAGAAAGCTCTAGTATGACTTGTGTCTGTGTCATGTGTAGACACACAATTTCTTGGGTTACAACCAATCTATTCATGACTACAATGTCTATTTACATGCACCCCAAAGTGCTTGAGATTCAATATAACAATCCTAAGAAGGAAATAAGAGCTAATGGTGCTAAGCTCAGAGATTGGGATGATCCACTAAATTTGATGTTGAGCTGGACTGGTCTTCTCGCTCCCAGTTGACCTCAGCACTGATGTGAAGCACACGACCAGATCCAGAAACACTGGAACTTTCTACAAAAAGATGAAGTAAAGAAAATGTTATTGTGTTGACTATGGCACGCAAGAACAGACAGAAATACTATCCTGAAATATATAAAACTTGTTTGATATATAAATATAACTTTATGGAAATATAAGTAACTTTTTTTTAAAATATATAAAACTTGTTCAGTAATTATATAACCTGATGCAAATGCTGCATATATATACTACTCCTTATCGATTTCATCATTAGAAATCAATACCAACAATAGAGTCCCAGCCTCCCTCTGATTACAATTGAAATTGGCAGTGTCACCCAGAGACAAGTGACTAAACACAGGATATGCACCCAGTCAAAGTCTTAAAATGAAATCCAGATTTTGAGCCCGCAAGAATGAGCACCCCCACACAAACCCATGTTTTCACTGAAACTGCTGGTCGATGCAATTCCTGTATTTAGCTGCTAGTACCCAGAGGAACTGGAGTTGATTGTCATCTTGACAAGTAGACATTTTACCAGATAGGAATGGCAAGATAACATCTTACTAGGAATGTTGCCATGTGATGCTTTCATTTGAAGAACTGAAGATTACATTAAAGACTTTTGTCTGGGAGCTGGGGAGACAGAATTTCACAAACAACTCCACCTATATAAGTTGTCATTGGAATTGTTCATACTGAATTCTTCATTTTCATTTGACCATTCCACATTCTCTCAATGTCCTCTCAGTTAACGCTCTGAAGTTGAAAGAAAATGTGGTATTTTAAACCATTTAAAACAGACACTGAAGAGACCAAATTTTCTCGAGGGACTAAACATCTAACATTGGTCTTCCTGCACTACTACTTCTGTTTGTTTGAGTTGTAGCTGGGAAATTCTCTCTCCCTTGTTACAA
The DNA here is from genome assembly GCA_948470475.1 of Galaxea fascicularis. Classification (NCBI taxonomy): domain Eukaryota; kingdom Metazoa; phylum Cnidaria; class Anthozoa; order Scleractinia; family Euphylliidae; genus Galaxea; species Galaxea fascicularis. The sequence goes on along the minus strand of OX419341.1, from coordinate 184,919 downwards.
AATAAGGAAACAACCTTTAAAATTTCTAACACCCATCCAACACAGTTGAAAGTTCTGAACCTCTTGCATCATCTTCTCTGCAATTCCAATTTGAGCAAAACTCTGACAAATCTTAATATCCTCAGTAATCTTCAAATTCGTCAACTTAAAAGGTCGCACATGACAACACTGTTAGTGAGATTGTGGTTTCCCCATTTCTATTTGGTAGGACAGCAACTTCAAGATGACGATCAGCTACACTTCGTACAGATGCCACCTCCATTTTGAAGTGTTGTTAACAGGAGGCCTGGACTCTAGCATTGGTATCGATTTCTAATATGGCATAGATAAGAAGTTGTATATACCAGTATATGCAGCATTAAGTACTGTATAATTATTTGCATCAGGTTATATAATTACTGAACAAGTTTTACATTTTTTATTAAAAAGTTATTTATATTTCCAGAAAGTTTTATTATTTTATATATCAAACAAGTTTTTTTTTTATTTCACACAAGTTTTATATGTTTCAGGAAAGTAATTCTGTCTGTTCTGGTGTGCCATAGTTGACTTAATGATTATTGTGGCAAGTTTTCCTTATCAAGGAATCTTGAGCAAGCACTAGAATCGGATAAAAAGAAGTAAACAGTGACTGTGTTTGGCAGGACTTTTCTTTGTAGAGGCCGTTACCTACCTTTGGCAATGTGGCCCTTACCTTGTCTCTTAATCAGATAATTTGTTTAGTTTACTCTCTTGGCGCAAAATCAGATGAGTATATGTCCTCCTCAGCTTAAAACTCTAAACATAAGAACCGTCCATCTGACAAATATTATGAAGGCCTGGTGATATGTCATCAATAAATATTATTTAGGATTGTCGATAGGAAATGGTAATTGTCAGATCACTTTGTCTCAGCTACTTTTGTCCCAAAATGTAGGAAATCGCATCTGTGAGGTTGTACATTCGAAGACTTTTCTATGATCTGTAGCCATGTACTTCAGTCAATTCATACATCTACTTAAAATCCTTAGCACTTGACAACTCTGATTATTCAAGGGAGAATTGGAACAAACTGCATACCTGAAGTGTCTGAACTGGGCCTTCGCTCACTTACAGATGGTTCAATTTCATTCATGACCACACCCTGGTTATCTGCAGCAATATGATGGTCTACTTGCTCTGGCAGCTCAGATGTTCCAACCTCAACATCATGAGTGTGGCAATCCCCACTCCCCTAGACAAAAAGTGAGAAAATTCACAACAAGACGTTAGTATGGGCAGTAATATTATTATTTACTAAATTTTCTACAAGAACAGTCTAAATGTAAAAACTTGTCAATGGCAACACCAGTGGGATCACAAACACAAGATCAAACAGATGTTGGTTACTTTAGACAGCAACTTGGGGACTCCATTCCAGAACTTAATGCAACGGTGTTCTGAAAAAAAGCTGAGAATACAAAGACAAAACTACACTGTTCATGAAACTATTTGTGCCTTGTATGCCAAAACTAGTGCTGTTCTAAATTAAGTTACAAATATATTAACTGTGATTTGCTATAAATGTGATGAAGAATAAAAGTATTATCCTACTCAGTCTTATGGGAATACTTCCTGATTTTAGATAACTCATCCTACATTCTTGTTAGCTAGATGTCAGGTGACAGTGTTTCATATAAATCTTAAAGTCAGAACGTCACATCAGATTTTTAAGGGGCCAGCAGACATGGGTCTTCAAAAATTTTCTTACTCAACAAACTCAGAGTTTCTGGTCAACGAATCAGCTTTCTCAGCTTTTACCAGGCATAGTTTGTGCACACTGTACCAATTTGCTGTCTGCCTACAAGTTCTACACATGCTCCTGTCAAAGGTTCAGTTGTGGATCTACACTGATTCAGAGTTAAAAGTGGCCTTCTGGAAGAAACGTTACTACAGGAACAGTTTAAACATGTGTAACCTTTGTTCTGGTGAAATTCGGAATTGAGAACATTTTACAGCTACTAGTGCAATACGAATTAAACACGTAATTATAATTTCAATTTCATAATTCATGTCAAATTCAATGTTTCATGAAAAACTGATATTAAAACAGTACTGGAGTACAATAACTGCATATATAGAAAAGTGACACTGCACTACATGTAATGTGCCAGGCACATGAGAATCTGACCGATTTCCAGATCTGCATAGTCATATATCAGAATAAAACCTCCTACCTAAATTTCTCACTATTTTTTCTAGTCTTTAGCTTTTGATTCCAGTTTTTTTAAAGAATACAAAAACAAAAAGTGGAAGGAAACATTTTGTAAAATGGATACATGTAGAGGAAATAGAAGAAAAATTAAAAAATATAGTCTTGTGATTGAAGATAACAACCGTTTATTAGGAAACTTGTCAAATCTTCAAACACCGCATACTTGAAACTATGGGTTAGTGAACCTAATGAAAATTCTGCTAACTACTGGGTTACATGTATATGATTCATTTTAATACTATTCAACTGAAGAGTGAATTCCATACATTAAAACAAAATTCAGTGAAGCAATAAACAAATTTGCATCATTTCCTTTATTAGCTAGGAGCATCATTGTAAAAAATTACTGTAGCCATTATATTAAATACTTACAAGTCCCAGTTCCTTTAAAATGTTGAGTTTGCACATAGGACAAGTCCTGTGCTCTACCAGCCATGGATCAATGCACAGCTTGTGAAACTCATGACTGCAAAAAAACAAGTTGTCATGATTATCAAGACACAATGAGACTCTTAACAATATTACACAGACTACTACTTATTTTTTTCAAAATTAAAGTGTTTTTACTGTAACTACAATGTGCCATTCTCTACAGAGATGTTGATAAACCATAAACAGGCTTCTGTCATGGCTCCTTCCTGGAAACATATCTGTCGTGGAAAAAATGACCCCTTTACACTGAGGGAAATCTTTTCCACAAAAAAATTAATTCATCTTTCACAACTCCTGACTCCATGACCATGTTGTTCAATTGTTTTTCAATATTCATCCCACAGTAAACAAAGAACCATCTGGTGATTGGAGTTTGATCACTGCTTAAAAGCCCTACTTACTGGCAGGGAAGTATGCGGACTACATCGCTAGCCCTATATCCATCTAAACACACTGCACAGTTATCTGATTCATCATCTTCAGTCTGTCAATAAACAAGAAGTAATTAAGTTTAAATTTTAATACTTATTTATACTGAAATATCTGACTGACTTATAACTGAGTTTGATCAAAGCTGTATATATAGACAATACAATAGAAAAATATACTCCCTTGAAATAGGGATAAATAATATTATAAAGTGAAACTGAATTTTGTAAGCACAACCTAATGCCCTGTAACTGGATATAAGAACTGGATAAATGTGATCCCCTTCACCAAAAAAAAGCAATCACAAACTATATGTGAAGTATAAGAAAAAACGAAAATGGAAGGTAGAGAACTCTTGTCCCAGGCAACCTAATACAAGACAGTTCCCTTCTTTTGTCAGAAAGAACAAACAACATGGTAATTGCAATACCAAAAACATAAATAAATAAATAAACCAAGGAAAAAATGATAAATTGAGCCACAAAGCATTGAAAAAAACCCTGATAATTATGCCAGGTAGAAAACTTGGAAAAAAAAACTCTTATTTTAGGATACATAATGTTGAGTCTTTTATTTTGACACAGCTTCACCAAATATATTCTTACTGTATGCAGTGAATTGATGATGTAGTAAGAGCAATGTTTTTGTGGCAACAACATAGGAAAATGTTCATGAGTGTGAGAAGAAAAAGAAAAGAAAGGTTAAGAGCTTTATTCCTTTGGTAGACTTAAGAATCACAAGCTGTGAATTTCATAAATTTCCAACATGACTGTTGCCCCTTAAGGACCCAATGTTAAAAACAGACTTCCATGTAAAGCTATCACTGCACCATCAGGAAGAGTATCCTTAGAATAGAACCTGTTTGCCATCCATTAACAAGCTATTTGAAATAAATCTGTAAGAATTTGAATGTTGAAGTAGTAACAAAAAAGTGTTAACCATAATTATGAAAGTTTTACTCTTTTCTTACAGGATGAAGTGTTTATTTACTTTTCTGTTTGAAATTATTTTATGAATACAAACTATGGCAATACAACTAATGGCATGATAAATCAGACATTCAGTGAAGATATTGATATCCAGGACATGTGATATTCACAGATAAAAAAACACAGCACTGCAGCACAATGAGTCCAGCCAAGACTGGGTAAAAAAACTCATGAATAAAACAGTCTTTCAAAAGAACAGACATTTACCAAGATATTGTGAGCCTCTCTTTATTTGGTCTATTATTTTCACAACATTCTATTTTCTAACAAAGATAAACATTTTCTTTGTTTCATGACAATTTCAATTACCTTTTTGCTAACTGTACGTGTTGGAAGTTTGGCTATAGCCTTCTTGGCAGCAGACGTCAGGCGTTTCTGAGAAAAGATAAAACCAGAACTTGAATGCTCATATAACAGAACTGAGAAAAATTATGGAAACACTGTTTGTTTGTTCTTCAGTTTCTACGCCAATGCTAAGTTAATGTGAATAAAAGTTCCAATATTTCTCACATTAGATATTTGTCTGAACAGATTGCTTTGCAAAACTGTCTAGCAGTCAGTTATGTCTCAGACTGCATAACAGTGCCAAAATATATCAAACCCTTCTAAACATAATGCTATGAGTGCAGTGATTTCATGGTTGAAAAAAGTTGGGAATAACAGCATGAGTATCTCAATTTTGTCTCATGAAATTCAAATTGGAAATGACTGACAGAAAACAACTCTACAACAATGAAAAAAATGAGTAAAGGCAAAATACTGCTGCCACTAATAACGATTAACTGATATTAAGATTCATGAATAAAACAGTTCTGAAAAAGAACAAAATAATATATTTGCAAATATTTTCAAGGATAAGTATAGCGAAATGAGTGCCAAGCAAACAGCTGCAAGTATACAGAATCAAAAGTTTAAGGCTAAATTGTCCAGTAGCTTCCAGTACAAAAAAAAGAAACACCTTTATCTCCAAGTATATTACAATGGTAAATGTGGGTTGATAGGTATGTACAACCCCAGGTTTCTTTAATTCAGACCAGAAAGTCATTATACACACACCATCCTTTGCCTTGAGAAGAAAAAAACAAAGGCTTCAAAAGAGAACGGATTCTAGTAGACTTTGATCTCAAAACAAACCGCGGTGGATAAAAAATACGTTCCTTCCTCTTTTTGCTATTGAAATGCGAAGTGATTGACACTAAAATTAATTTCCGTGACGCAAAAAAACTTGCCGAAATTCCTTACCCGTAAAAATACACAAAAGGAAAAAAAAAACGAAAACAACACGGAGTAACAATTTTACACAACCTTATAACATTCGTACTTGCTAGTCAGTTTCACGTTGCTGATATCACAATTATTGGTAAATGGTTGGGATGAAATTTATTTCCACAATAAACACAAAACAAAGGGTCGCCCCAAGTACTGGAGAAGTTTACAAGCAACTGCTTCCTAACATGACATATCTTCTGGAATAGTCTACTTTTTCGTTTGAAATCCCCCTACCTCGGTTTTATCTCGCGCGTGAACATACCGGAACCTCTGGACATAGTAAAAAACAAGCCAAGCAAGAGAGATGACCATAAGCACGATGAACGAGACAGACACGAACAAAACGGAGGTTGGATTCACTTGCCACTTGGCACTTGTACTGCCATGTTCGCCAACAGAAATATGAACGTACACTGCCTTGGTTCGATTGATAAGAGCCTGAGCAAGTTCTTCGCCAAGATCTTTTATTATGTTGACTGCCACTATAGAATCTGCATCACTGTGCGACATCGTCAAAGGACCATAGTCATAGTCATATATTATCACTGCCGAAGCATTGTGTTTGCTGGCGTTTTTTATCTTGTTTGCAAAATTACATTCTCCTCTGCTGATGAGGGCAATCCACGGTCTCCTGTCCACTAAAACACTAAATTTCTTACAACCATCGACGTTGATTTCAGTCAAGCTGTAGAGCCAGCCGCTGACGGCTTGTTTGGGGCTGTGCTGACCAAACCTTCCTTGTCCATCGTTAAACTTTACATGACATTTCTTCCCATATCTATCACAATAGGTGATATTCAATTCTGCCTCCGTATGCTCTGGCTGTGAACTACAATTGACAAAATTCCCGAAACACACGAACAATAATAAGCTTAATGCCAAGATGAAGTTCACATGAAGACCGAGAAAACGTGCTCCAACCGCAAACATTGCTTGCAAAACGATGAAAGTTTGTGTGACTTATGAATTTCACCGTCTGTAAAGAAGTATTGTAAAGTGCAAGTTCTTCTAAACAGGATTTCTAACACAAGCAGCAAGATAACTCTTCCGCCATCTTGCTCAATCACGACAAACTGAAACGAGAGTCACGTGATTAAACATTGGCACACCTGAGCGGAATTTTCGTATACGTCACGCATTAGCACAAGCGCCGCAATCGTGATTTAAAATGTTCAAATTATTGTGTGAAATCGTCTGTTATTGTCAATGACTTTTGCTCCTGTTATGGAACTTTACTTGCAAAGCAAGCAATCCCAATTTTGACACTCATCATCATATTGCATTATATTGTCAGTTGTGGGTTGAAGGCACTGTAGGCAATTTCCTCTTGTTCCAATACCGACCGCAATATTTGCACGTCATCAAGAACACAGCACGTAAAAATGTGATGTAAAGAATTTAAATCACCTCTAGACATTTAGCGTTAGGGCCTGTTTTATATGAGGCCAGCCAGCCCGCTTCATATGTAAACGAACCGAAATTTCACCAAAAAAATCGGCATTACCCGAGATCTCGGTAAGGCGGGCGCGCCTCCATTTGAACAGACCCTAAAGTGTGCCACTTATTTTTTAGTTTCTCTACACATAAGTTAACAAATGAAAAACAAAAGTTGCTTTTAATGTTGTTTCGGAAGCACAACCTTTATTTGTACGTGTTTCAACTCCTCCCCCGTGTTTTGATATTGCTTGTAGTGAAAATTCTTAACCTGTTCCAGGCCTCTAGCCGCTTGGTGCGCGGGGAACCAAAGAAATATGTAGAGACACACTGTACATCGCCAACGATTGAAGGGAGTAATACATCGCCACTTAAAAACGACTAGCGAAATAAGAAGGAAAGTACAGAAGACTTTTCTCCAACTTAAATATTAGATCGTCCACTTTACTCAGTGACCTCGGTTGGGACTCCCTGGAGCGAAGGCGTTCTAAAAGCAACTAGCAATCATTTTGTTTAGGATTCTCCATAATCTTGCTCCGACTCGTTTAAACAGTCTTTTAAAAACTACATCCAGTGTTCACTCACATAATCTAAGAAATTCAAAATACAACCTTTTTGTTCCTAGACCGAGTACTGAAGCAGGCAAAGGAAGTTTTCAATATCGTGGCTCTGTTCTCTGGAACAGCTTGCCTTTGAGCGTTAAGATTCAGCCAACTATTAGCTCCTTTAAGCCATGCATTTAATTAATATTGATAATTAACCATAAGTACCAAAAGACTTTTTATAGCCTTGTAATAGCTATAGCCTATGTAATAGCCTTGTACAGACAACAAACTTAGTTAGATAATTTATTGGTTAAGTAATTAATTAATTAATTAAAAACACGGCTCGATGGAAGAGCATGTAAATGAATTGATGCCATGGATAAATAAAGTTTTACTACTACTTACTACGAAGAAAAAGTGGCTAGCAATGGCGCTGGTAGTTATTCAGAACTTCCGATAAAGAAGCCTATGAATGAGACCGAGTAACCAGGCCTGGTTTAACATGGCAGATACGATCCAGGTAATGAAAGGCAATGGTATGAGAATTTTCGAGTTACCAGAGATACCTTTTAATTCATTTTGAGCATTTTGAGGAAAAGTCGCCAGTACGGTGCCAAAAATTTAGGGTGCCGTGTCGACTTTTTTGTGCGTGTAAATGGCGTTTTAGAGTCGGAGATAATCAGCAATATTAAGGGGCGTTTACACGACAGAGAAAAAATGACACGGATCCGACAAAAACTGGAACGGTTCCAAAAGTTTTTGCAAAGAAACAGTGAACTTTTATCCGTTCCGTGTCGGGTCCATAGGCGCCTACCGTCCAAAGTCAACTCGGATTCGTGACTGCGAGAATACAAAACTGAACAAGTGACAAACAGAACTGGCAACATGACTGTCACATGTGCACATGCGATGATCAAATGTAGACGCTTTTCATTTACTTGTTTGAACAATGTTTCCTTACTGACGAGCGGAATCAGGAGGCTAACTCGATTTCTGTGCCGTAAAGCAACGAGCAGTCACGTCCGAAACGTCATGACGAGGACCGTAAGCGTTTCCAGCAGCGCCGGGCAGCTTTTTCGCCGCCCGATCGCATAACTGCCGTAGGATGGATGGGTTTATACATGTATTTTAAATAGTAATAGATTCTTACCGGGAGCCCCCACTCCCAAACGCCCCCAGGTTGACATGAGTTATGGGAAGAGGGGAGCCCGGAGATTGAAAGGAGCGGGAGCTAAGGCGCAAGAAGTGTGCCATCACTGCGGGGAGGAGGGTTGGGCGACCACCTACAATCATGGACAAAAGTGTTGACACATTAGAGCAAAACAAACGCTTCAGCGTCTATCCGTTATTGAAAAAAAAAGTCTTTTCTGTCGATAGTCAAGCCCCCTTCTCCCCCTTTTCAATGTTGAAATAGGCTCCGTGGACACTGTCACGTGATTACAACATTGAAAAGGGGGAAGGGGGTCGAAATGTGAAAATTGGAGATTGGAAAACTCACGCGTTTAACGAAAAAGGTATTTTTTTGGGTAGTGTCTCAACTACTTTTTTCATGACTGTGGGTGTCTGGTATCCGTATTAACGAAGAGAGGAATAAACAGCACAAACAGGCCAATTTATACTAAACTAACAAATATATGCACAAAGGGTTCCCCAGTGAAACCACAGATGTGCGGGAATTGAAAAGTGCAGGTCCCATGTGCATGGGGGCGTTCGTGCGTGACGGCCCCTGCCGAGAATAAGTAAGTGCTAAAGGCAAGTGAAGAGACACCGGATGGAAAAGCTGGACTGGACTAGCTCTGGACTGACCTTATGGAATTGTCCAAACATTAACTGTAGTTAATATTTTAATAATTAGTCAAATTAAAGAAAAATAATCACATAAAGTAAAGTTCCAATTTATTAAAATTCAATTAGCATAGAAAACCCAGAAAAATCAGAAAACTTGCAATATCAAACCACCCTTGTACTGGGAAACGAATAGCGAATAGCTCATTAATTAAATCTTACTGTTAATTTGATTGTACCATTATTACCTGGATAACCGTAGTAATTCTAAAGCTAATACAGGTAAAAAGTCCCGACCACATCTCCGCACTGAACCTTAATAAGAACACCGGTTATAAAGCTTCTCAAATTTTAATTTGGGTTATCAACTCAAGCGGAGAATGATGTTGGCCTTCGCAACGGGCTGGTACAAAAGTCGGACCTGACCACTAGGACTTCTAATCCAACTTACGCGAACAGGACACGTATGGAGCGGAGCATTCTCTGTGTAGTTTGATGGTATATAGTCCACAAACAGCAACCTCAATATTAATCTTAACTGAAGTAAACTGGAACACATAGTAAGGAAGCCTTGGCAAATGCCAGCTGCAGTTAATGCTGATGACTTACACCTGCTTCAAGGATTATAGGGCAGGATATTGATTTTAGGCCATAGTCAATTCTGGTGATACACTTTTTCTGCAACTGTTTCTGTGTGAAGTGCAGTTTGATTCAGCAAAAAAGGTAAAACAAACAACAAACACAGGAACAACAGCAAACCAACAAGAAAACAAACAAACAAAAGAAACAAAGACAAATAAGAAAAAATAATACCGGACAATTTCCATGTAGATAGAGTTAAGTCCAGGGCAAGAAACAAAGCATAATGAAACCATGACACACAACCCTCTCAAGTGAAAATTTATGAGAAGTTTATTACTCCAGAGGTACAACAGTTGTCTTCTCTGACACATAAACACCATCCAAGAACATACGGATATCTTTGTTCTTCACTGTAGTTGACTGCTTGATTAAGGCAGCTGGAAAAATAGAGAATTACAGATAAAAACAAGAAAGGGTGGGATGGGAGTATGAGGTGGAGGACATAGCCTGCACAACAGGAGCAATAGCAAACACAAGACTTAGTTACTCTTGACTGCAATGGTGATCTAGCAAGAAAAAATACACAAGACAAAAATCTGTTTTTACTTTGCAGTTTGCATGACTGTGCATGTAGCAATGAGTACCATCAACATTCTCGTTCCCAGAGCCCATGTTCCGTCTGGCCTGCGGCAGAGATTGAGAGCTCTGGCTGGTTCCAAACCACGAAGTCCGTGAATCATGAACTTCTGGTTCTTCTGCCCAAACTCAGAAGTTTGAAACAACAGTGGTTGCCAATGGCTACAAAAATGCACCTTCACTGCAACTGCGCATATTTCAGAACTGGCCAGAGCTCTTGATTTCTGCCACTGGCAAAAGGATCATGAGCTCTGGGGACGAAAATGGTATCATTGAGTTCTTAATGTTATTCTGTTTTTTTTTTAGTTCATTTCACTTATTTCACTTACTATACAGTTGAACCTCAATTATCCGGACCTCGATTATCCGGACTATTCGATTATCCGGACTTTTTTCTCTGGTCCCAATTTCTTCATGAATATTAACTAAGAATACCTGCCGGTAGAGTGCCAACGAGTAAACACTGGCACAGTTGTGTGCTCAGAGGAAATTAAGAAGTAACCAGAGCACAGTCGATTTTTTTAAACTGAATCGTTGTTTAAAAAAGCAATGCCAAACACACATGTTTTTCTTTGTTTTTTAAAATGTCTATAAGAATTAAACTTGTAGGGTAGATTAGAGGTGAAATATGAGTCCCTTGCATTAAACCAACATTGTTGTTAGAAATGAGCATGAATTCAAATGTGACATGTTCGTGTTTTAACATGTTCTTAGAACGCAAATCCCACATGCTCTTGTTTTTAAATGTTTTTAAGGGCAAAACTTGTAACATAGATTACAAATGCACATCTAATATGGTCTTCTTTGTTTTTTTAAATGTATTTAAAAACAACTTGTAACGTAGACTGCAAATGCAAATTCCACTCCGATATCCTATTCCTTGTTTTTTTTTTAATCGTTAAGAACTAAACTTGTAACAGAGATTACAAATGCAAACTTGTGAGAGATTAGAGATGCAATCTCACATGCTATAGTGTGTCAGAACTTGAATATTTTCTAAGTGAACAATGAGATTTCACGGGACGGGGAGCGTTGCGTGACTCCGGCCCGAGCGGCTTCGAAGGAGACTATCTATGCCCAAGCTCGACAGTCGCTTCTACTCTTAACCCAAGGTAATATTTATAATCGCTTGAGATTTCTGAACAAATAACTTATGTTCTTACGGGAATTAAACGAGCTATTTCGAGGAAATTGGTCAAAACTTCTGACTGCCGGGTATCTAGTTTTTTGAAAACGCTTCCCGGCTGCCGGGCATCTAGACACGTCGTTTTTGTGAACGCTAATGGATGAGCACAAACTAACAGCGACACGTCGTGTGATTCGTGACTCGATTGGAAAGAGGCTTTATATTCCCTCTGAATATGTGTTCAAGTGTTTTCTTTTTTTTCCTTAGTTATAGCACGCTGGCCGATTTTGTAAACAATTGACTGTTGTTTTGGCAAGATTGCTGTTTTGGCACGCTCGCCGTGACTGTCAAATTTGTAATTTTGAGCACACTAGCTCGATAAAAGAAGAGGCTTTATACGCTCTCTGATTGAGTTTATAGTGATTATGTTCAAGTGGTTTTGTTTTTTTGGTTCTTAAATGGCACGCTGGCCGATCTTGTCAAGGCGATCGACTGTTTTGTCGAGTTTTGGAAAGCTAGCCGTTTTCGAGCTGATTTCGATAACTGCCACGCTGGGCGATTTTTCAGCCTGCTAGGTGTTAGATTTGTGACACTCTGGCTCCCAAAAACACTAAATTAAAGTACACGCAAGAAGACAACGCTTACGAGTGAATAATATCAATATTTCCACTCAACTCTTCCTGCAGCACAAGCGACCAGCATGTTGTCAATGAGGCCAATGTCGTCATCTTGTCACCGATCATGATCCTCCTGATGTGATTGGTTTAGATAAAAAAATACCGCGATGCCATTGGCTAACTCGAAAACAATAACCGATGACGTCACTCTTACATTACCTTACCCTAACTTTTTTTCATTCGAGATTTCGTCTCCCTATACCAAAATCAACTCGCACACACGGCTTTATAATGCTGCCGCCTCGTCACCCTCGCGTCTTCGCGAGGGTGACACGTTGGCAATTAGTTGTGATCTTGAAAACTCAAAGTCGCAAAAAGCCCAATAATCCTTTCAAAAGACTGTTGAAAAGACAAAGAAATATTCTAATGTGTTCGGCTGATATATACATGCAGGCTGTGTAGATTTCACAATTAAAATGATGTTTTCTTCGCTGTATACCTTTTGTTTACATGTCTATCTCATTAATATTCATATTTTCGATTATCCGGACTCTCCATTATCTGGATTATTTACCGAGGTCCCGACGAGTCCGGATAATCGAGGTTCGACTGTATCACAAAAGTAAACAGGGAATTTAGGTCGAGATTGTGAGAAAACAACAAGGCTGACAGAGCCACTCTTTCTGCTGTTCATCACATGTTACATCCAACACACATGACAGAACAAAATAACAGACTGCTCAGTCCACACACACAGGAAAGTTTCATGTGTCTGTTAAACCATAAAACATAATGCCATATTAACCTACCTGAATTTGAAACTAGTTCCAGGTCATTGCCTTCCAAGATGATTTCATCTTTGACAGTGGAATTGATACAGGTTACACCAGGCCTCATCCTCACACGCCGAACATACTTTTCGCCCAAGAAGTTACGCACTTCAACCAAGGTGCCACTTTCCGAGATTGTGATGTTGATAGGAAAATGAGCATAAACTGCTTTCATCTTGTATCTGAAACCCTGGAAACATTCAGCAATCATCAGATGTATTTTAGTTACAAATAACTCTTTTAACTATGAGGATCTGGAGGACCTTGGTTCACTGATGTAATACAAAAACAAGCATAAGCACAATTGTTATATAGCTGGTGTTTTTCCCGCTACAACACACCCATTCATTGGCTAGTTCATGGTCACATGACATCTAACAATGAAACTGTTTACTGCCAAATGCCATGTTTCCACTTGAGCATTTACTGCAGGTTTGCTTACTGAGGTAAAACTTTGATGCAGTATGAAAATGTTAACACTAACTTTAAATGACTAAAGTAACCTGTAAGCACACAAGAGGGTATCCAGCCTCTTCATTCCATGGCCAGATTGTTCCACAACACAGTGAGGTCATTCCATGGTATAGTGAGATCTATTCTCACTATATTACTGTTTAAGTAATACAGATAGATAAGTGTTGTAATTGTAACTTTAACAAAATTCTTGCATCTTCTTGGCTATCACCAGCTGTGATTTTCGACCAAATAGAATAGTGTAATTAGACAGTATGTGTTATTGTGGCACAATGCAAGAGGGCAGTTGCACTTTCATATTTTCTTAAACTACATTGTACTCTTTTCCTGAAAAGTTTTTCATTTCTTTCTCAAATTTTGTTATAGATATGATTAACTGGTGACAGGACTTTGTGTCATCTACTTCGGTCTCTAATGATAATTGTGATAAAACAAATCAGACTCCTGCGACTTTTTTAATCACTCATATGATTACAGACCGAATTTTACTCCACAAAGTCCTATTACCATTATATAGTTCTCCACTACTACAATAAGAGACCAAAACAATGGAAATTTATTGTCTGTCGATTGATTGATGTTCATTCCACTGCCAATAATGACCAAGTCATTGTGCGTTATTTCAAAGAAAACAGGCAGAACAGGTAAAGTTTTTGATAAATTCAAAGTAATCAACTACATATTTTTTATATTACCAAATACACTTGAAATTTTAAACAAGGTTCCATGTCCAAACAAAAAGAAAAGACTTCTACAGGAAAGCATCTGAGGAGTGAAGAAAATTCTCAAACAAAGTCATATCACTAAACAAGGTGAAGTTGTTTCGTCCTCTTGTTGGACTTTTTTCTTAACATTTTTATTGAGAGAGAAAGTTAACTATTTGTAAGTGGAAGGAAGGTGGTGAAAAAGCACCAACAACTGGCAATATTGCCAGCTATTTTCCTAGTTACACTGGTAAAAACAGAAAATGAGTTGTTACCCTCTGAGTGCCGTCTACATTCCTAGATTCTGCTTCTACTTAAAATCGTTATGAAAACCCTGGGAATGATTGGACTGCGTTAGATGATCTGACTTCTATTGTGGAACAATCTGACCTTGGAACGTAGTGACCATAAACCCACAGGAGTGATGAGAAAGATAGTTACATGTGTAACTGAGTGATCTCCTTTCCAACTGAATGAAATAAACACAGGCTCAGCTACCATTTTTTAAATCACCAAATTAAAACAATTTCACTGAAGATCTGTATAACAAGCCTGCAATGTGCATCTTTCAAATGAGTGCAGGTATAACAGATGCATGGTATGGTGTCTGAACTATACCCAAACTGCATTTAAAAATGATTGGAACCTGAAGCAGCAGAAAAATATAATTTATTGCAATGCTTTTTCAGATTTAGGGTTTGGACAGCCTGCTGTAAAGGTTATAGAGATAATTGCTATTTTCTACCATCTCTCTCTAAGAAAACAATGAAAAAGTGAAACCTGGTGAAACAAAGCTGAACTCCACCAGAAATCTAATACATGTAATGTGTCGTAGCAAACAAGATCACTGCAACCAAATACATCTGTCACTTTTACCTTGGTTTACTGAGCTAAACCATGCCAAATCACTGTAGTTATCATATTTACCTTGATAAATTTTCTTTTGCCTTTGTTGGCATTTACTGAGGTACATGTATTAATAATTACTTAAAGATGTTTACTGATGTTTACACTTGTGAAAAATTTTCTCAGTGAGTAAACTATGTTCTAGCAATTAAATGCTCAAGTGTATGGGACCCATCAAACTTGGGAATAGAAGCCAAATAGTTTCTAGCTGTGTTACCCGACTTTGCTTTAGTTGTTGGGCTATAACATGTAGGAATTTTACCTTAGCAGTTGCTTTGATATCACAATATCTTAGGTGTCTGCCTGTAAGGTACTCATAGGTACATTTGTCTGAGCGAGTAACTTCAGTTCTACTTACATAGATAACTCCCTTGATCATGTTCTCAATGTGGGAACAGATAGTTTTGACACAAGCAAGCTCTTTACGCTTTGCAAACCACACATCTACACGCAGTTTTCTCTTGCCAAGAAGAGTCAACTCTAAGTTCAAGTGCTTGAAGTTTCTCACAAGGGTTCCACGAGGTCCTTTTACGGTCACTTCGCGGCTTTTCAGCTTGATAGTGACTAGAGACACAAAGACAACATTTGTGAGAA
Source organism: Galaxea fascicularis (assembly GCA_948470475.1). Taxonomy (NCBI): domain Eukaryota; kingdom Metazoa; phylum Cnidaria; class Anthozoa; order Scleractinia; family Euphylliidae; genus Galaxea; species Galaxea fascicularis. The sequence continues at coordinate 169,334 of OX419341.1, read as the reverse complement.
ATTGGCATAGTTTTTGTATAAAGCAAGTAAAAGCACTCTGGCTAACCCTAACACAGTGCCACACACAAGTAACAGAATGGAAAAAGCAAAGCATTCCAGCTTAAAAATGCAGCCAGCAAAATGGAAACAAACTTGGAAATGTTTCCATTGCTCTTGTATTCATGCATTCATCCTGAAAGACTGTGAAACAGAAACATGGTACTGTACTGTACTGGTACTGTTTACAACAGAAAGATACTGCACAGTCTACAGGTGTAGTTGCATTTTAATTAACTAGAAGTGATCACAGATCAGGAATGCGTTCGAGTATCCATTGCTGCTGTAGTCATGTGTGTGTGGGGACAGATGTGACGAAAATGAAATGAGATGACAGGGTTGTGATCGGTTGTGTACTTCCTTGTCAGCTGGTATTTATTCGGTAATATTTCAGATCTTGTGATGAGAAAACAATATTTTAAGTATAAACAAGGATTTGGTTCTAATTTGCAGCAAATATTAAAATCTTCAGACTCAGTCAGTTTGCACACTACAAAATGTGTTCAGCATCTTATGTCACAAAAGCACTAACAGGTATGTTCTACTAGTGCACCTAATTTTTCCTTCAAACTAAGCAAGGAAAAATCATGCAAACGACACCAACGTTGGTCAACTTTGCTCTTTGTTTTAGAACACAAACAGTACTTCATTTTACGGAAAAAAAAATTAACAGCTTGCAAATGATGTGAGCAAACTGAACTTGTTTAAATTCGACATATACATCTTGCGAGCTTGGAACACTTAAAATTCAAACATTCCTCGTTCATATTTCTACAATCAACTTTCAACATTGGCTTTTGTTTATGTCTTATCATGCCTGTCTGACATTGTTTAACATACCTGTGTTGCAGTTGAACATTGAATTCAAAACATTACTTCTGCCTATTTTACTCATTTGAAGCACACCCACCATCTTAATCACTTCATTTTTCAAATCCTTATACAGAGGAACGCCTGATTTTAAGTTCTTCCCATACGTCCACATTTAATGAAAGTGATGGTATTAAGGGTTTTCACATGACGTTACGGCTGCTATGTTGGAGGTACAAAAATAAATAAATAATTGGCAAATAAATGACGTCGTTGTTGTGTAAATAATTGCGTTCGACAAAGAACGCGTTCATAGTGCAGTCAAAATCGAAATCTTTGGACTATGTATTCATTGACACCGATCTGGCCCCCAGGAAAACAGGGGCGAATGACGTCATTGAGATCGACCATGTGCATTGTTTCTAGCGGGATCTTGTGTTTTGTTTCGCTGGACGGCTGTTCTTGCTCAGGTAAGTTGTGTTGTTTATAAAGTTAGAAAGAAACCTTACGGGTGAAATTTATCAACACTTTCACAAAGTGTGTACGACTGCGACGACACATGAATAAGTTCGGCCTGCTGTTTACCCGTTTCACCACAAGAAACCAACGCTGTCTTGCGCTGAATGAATCAACAGACAAGTTCCGTAGTTTATTGACAACATGTTTTTGTGATTTAATAAACATGTGAAAAACATGTCAGTACCAGTTCATGTTACTTCCTTTTCCCAAATGGTCGAACGCATCTCCTTAATCTTTGATTATTACTAGTTTTAATTAGTATTAACTGTTTTGTATCTCCAACATGGTTACTGTGAAAACCCTCTATAAGGCAGTGCACAATCTTAACTGATCAGTCAAACTAAGAAAAAATTCAAAACTAAGAAAAATTCAACCTGTCATACCATTTTTAGGTATACTTAGAGTCTCACTCGCCAGAATGGTCTTCATGGTTCCACACAATCTGAAATACACATTCATTTTAGACCCTTGACAGACCAATAAAACGCAATACCGTAACACAGAAATCAAAGAACCTTACTATGGTAACACCAGTTTTTATTGGTATGATATCTTACAATTTGTACCGACGTAACTCATGTAGATGTAAGATGTAGTTAACAAAAACATTCCTTTCAGGTTATGAATATTTTTAACTTTTCTCTCCCTTAAAAATTGAGCTTTTATTCATTTCCATTGGACTGAGCGTGGTTTAAATTTCAAAATGAACCATGCTACCGAGTCCCACTTCCAAACCTGAGATCATTATTTACCAATCAAAAAAGGTTTTTCGGTACGCAGTTTTAGTCGTATTTTGGCCATCGTCCAGTGCGAGTTGTCTTATTTACCTTGAGACGACGAATACACGTCACAGAAGGTAGAATAAAACCACTACAAACCACGTAGATAATAAAAATATTCATATATTTCACAAGCATTCATTTAAAGGTGATGGATGATGGAGGGAAGATATAGATATTAGAGGATACTGAACCTCACTCTTACCTTTACGAAAGATGAAGGGAAAGGGAGAGAAGTAACGACAGAATGCTTAGTGACCAGGCCCTGAAACATTTATTTCCTCTGGTATAGGGTCGGGAAGTCGGGAAGAGTTTAGTCGTATAGTATTTTGATTTTCATGGCTTTCAATGAATAGGTATTGTCTCACAGCAAAGATGAATTCAAAATTAAGAAGAGAATATGAGAATATTTGGGTAAAATTTTGAGAATAGTGATTTGGCTTTTAAACAATTGAAGCTCAAACTACCCCTACTCGGGTGGGGTGAGTGTCAACTGGTCGCGAACGAACAACATACCTCGCACCTCAGCTGTATCGCGGGCCAGTTTACTGAGGTTTGGGGATATGAATGCCAGTCTGTAGAGAATGCATCACGACGATGGAGCCAAGAATTCCATCAAGATCTTCGCCAACATTTTCATTTCGTTCATCGGTGCTGGGATTTTGGGAATGCCACATGCTTTTAGAGAGGTAAGAAGATATTTCTGGGGAGTTTCCAATGACTCGATTGTGGATGGATCTTGCCACGAACACATAAGACTTAAGCTTAATTATTTGAAGAATGAACGTGAGCTTAGCAAATTTTTTCTGGGATTTCTCGTTTCGGTAGGCAGGAGTTATCGAAGGAAGTGCGATCATGGCATTAATTGGTACTCTAAGGTAAGCTAAGATCTTCTTAAAAGTGGCTTAATAAGCGAGTTGAGAAGTCAATGTACATGTTCCAAGTTCTATTTAGTGGCCAAGCTTTCCAGTCCTAGACTTGGATTTTTTATGAACACTGCCCGTAGTCATAGCAGCAGCTAGGGAGGGAATGATGTTCTCTGTTTATTTTCGGTTCTCTGCCAACCTAGGAACAATCAAACCTGTTTTGAGCAGTCCCCCTTGGGGAATGGCCAACTGACGCTAGACACAGGTTGAGTTTTCAAAACAGGTTTGACCAACCGAAGAGTTTCATCAAAAATAGTGACAAGGCGAAGTATCCATCTCACGACAAATTGATCTCAAAGAGTTTCCTGCCTCTTCCAGGATAAAAGGATATAAATAAAAAACTATGAAAGGCCATGCACATGAAAACAATAAAAAATAACCGCTTTGTACAGAACAGTTTTACAGTAATTCAGGGAAACGCTTAACACAGCTTTACAGACTGTAGATCATGAAACTACACTGTATCTATTGTTGCTTTCATCTACATTGAATCTACATAGTTCCAGCACTTGGCAATGTCCCCTTGACTTTTTGTCTCTTTATGTGGCCTCATCTCCTCAGCAATTTAAAGACTTATAGTATTAGTCTGGCTGGGCTTTGAACAAGCAACCTCCCCCCGCATGGTAGTCCCGTGCTGAACCAACTGAGCTAACCAGGACATATTTGGCTTTGGATGTGTTCTTCCAGGTTCTTTAAGGTCATTCCCCAGAAATAGCAATCACAATAGATAACAGAGAAAGAGAAATCAAAATTAATGTAGACTGGAAAAATTCCAGCTTAAAATGAGATTCGAAAACTCATGACCTTCTGTGTTCTAGTTCGGACGCTCTAACGACTGAGCTACTGAAGCCCAATGGTGAGCAAGGTTGCAATTTTACACTAGCCATGTAGAATTGCATCGGGGACTTGCTCAATCAGCCATCCACCAGCATACAACACCAAGGCTGTAACATATAATCAACAGAGAAAGAGAAATCAAATGAAGACTGGAAAAAATTCTGACTTCAGATGAGGTTCAAACTCACGACCTTCCATGTTCTAGATCAGATGCTCTATGAACCACTGAGCTACTGAAGAGAGCACACACTTAGAAGAACACACTGGCTTTATTACGATCAACTGAGAGTGAAAAGCCAGCGCCCTTGTGACAACATGGCTACCTAATTTAATGTGGCTAAATGTAATTTAGGCTAAGTTAAAATCAAGCCAATGCTGGTCAGCGGCAGTCAGGGAATCATGCGCATTGAGGTGACATATGGGGTTTCTCGAATCGCACATGCTGGTCATTTTTTGCTGTGTGAGGTGCTGTGTGTTTCAAGCAGCAAGCGTTCTGTAGTTCCGCTTTTTTCCCCCTTCCCTTCCCTCCCTCGTTGGTGGTTTCGGTAAGTATAGGGTTGGTAAGTATCTCCACTGACTTAGTCAGTATGACGGTGCCTGGTGGGTGGTGGCCGCTCGCAGAGTTGCCGTGGAGGCCTGTGTGCTCTGCTCATGGCCTGTGGCTCTAGGCCCGTTGCTCGCCCCGGAATCGCCGCCCACTTTGGCAGGCACCATCTCCAAGCTCATCCATTGGCGATGAGTTTTAATACCAATTAAGAACAATACGTGATACATAACAAACATTCCTACATGAGGTTCATGCATATTCTACATCCCCCTTTGTGAAACAAATTGATCCAGACTGTAATAAAACTAAAGAAGCCAAACGAAAGTAAATAAGCACACAGTGAAGGAAACGAACGAAACTAATTATGCATATGCATGTTCATCAATCCTAACAGTCAATATCTAATCAAATCCGAGAATAGAACTTAAGCGAGTTTCTCCAATCAAGTAACAAAAATCTTGATATCTGGTATTTGGTTTCGAGATCCATCCAGACCTAGTGACAACAAGTGGTCTTTGAGCATTGACGCGCGAGGGGCAACTGGAACCAGACACATTTGTCGTAGACGGTTTTGATGGAGATTTAAGTGGGGTCTCGGGTCTGACAGGGGTCCTCAGAGGAGAATGCCCAGGGACTGGAGACTTGGCTGGTGTCACAGGTGGAGACTCAACAGAAGAGAAAGGAGAAGTGATCTGGCTGGCTGCTGCAGGAAAGGCAGGAACATTCCCATTGGTTTCTCCAGGAGGAGCAGGAGCACATTCTGGAACAGCCAAGAGATGTCTGCGATTTCTTCGGTACTCTCTCTCTCCAACGTTAACGATGTAGGACCGCGGGTCTGCAGTAGGTTGTTTCACAATACCAACTTTCTCATAACCTTTGTTAGTCTGAAGTCTCACAACCTGCTGAGGATTGAGAGGTGGAAGAGGTTTGGCACCACGATCGTAAAAGGCCTTTTCCTGCATACTCTTGGATTTGAGGTGCGAGGAAACATGTTTGTTGTTGACGGTCCTGGGAGCAAGGAGCTTCTTAGCAACTGGAAGAAGGCACCTGGTGCGGCGGGACATCAAACACTGCACAGGGGAACCAAGAACTTGATCTCGTGGGACATTCCTGAGATTAAGAAGGCCAAGCAGAGGATCTGAACCATCCTTCTTGCATTTGTCAAGCAGGTTCTTGGCTTGCTTCACTGCATTCTCAACCAGGCCATTGGATTGTGGGAAGTGGGGGCTACTGGTGACATGATGAAAATTCCATTCTTCGGCAAAGCTTCTAAATTCTCTACTGGAAAATTGGGGGCCATTGTCGGTCAGCAACCTGCATGGAATTCCATGAACAGAGAAATGGCGTTTCATCTTCTGAATAACGGTTTTGGCAGATAAATCACGGCAAGGGTACGACTCTGGAGCTCAGCCATGCGCAAGGGAGAGATCAACGAGAAAGATAGAACATCAAGCTGATCCTCATCCTCTACACCAGGTTCTTCAGTAATATAAGCTCTTGACAATGCATCCGCTACATGAAGCTCAGTACCTCTTTTGTAAATGAACTTCAAATTGTACCTCTGAAGCTGTAACAGCATACGTTGCAGACGGGCAGGTGCAGTGTGAAGAGGCTTGTTGACAATTGCAGTAATAGGCTTGTGGTCAGTTTCAATGATGGCTTCTCGACCATAAATGAAATCATGAAATTTCTTGCATGCAAATGTCGCAGCGAGCAGTTCTGTCTCAATCTGCGCGTATCGAGATTCGGCTTCCGTGAGAGCATGCGAGGCATAGGCCACAGGGTTCCCATCCTGGAGGCATACAGCACCAAGACCACTCTTAGAGGCATCGACAGACAGCGTAACAGGCTTTAAGTGGTTGAAGAATCTAAGGACTGGTGCTTGCGAGATGTCCGATTTCAGAGCTTCAAAAGCTTGTTGCTGAGGTTCCTCCCAAGTCCAGTGTATGTCATTCCGAAGCAAGGCACTTACCCAGAACAACACCAGCTAGTGGCCAGAGCAGGATTTGAACCCAGGTCACCGCATTGAAATCCAGCACCCTAAACCACTCAGCCATCATGCCTCCTCCAAATTGGTCTGAGTCTCTATAATTTTTTTATTTCGTCAAAAGCACATCATGGTCAAAGTTTAACCTCTCAAAAGGTGAAGAAAAAATGAACTAATGAAAGATTAGGTGTGTTTTATGCATCTATGCATTACCACTGAGTATCAATAGTGTCATCATAAAGGAGATCTTCTGTGAATAATGAAAAACTGGACAGTAAAAAATTCTTCAAATCTGGATATGTCATGAGAATTGCATTTTCTTTCAATATGAGAAATAAAAAGCATACAATGTAGGTCCCCATACTAGTTTGGGAGAAAATCGCCATTTACCTATTTCCAGGTGATCAGTCCTTCAGAAAACCTGCAGTGTTTTGAAGATGCACACACTCATTTGAGCACTGCTGATGCAAGAAATTATGTACAGTAAGGATGAATGTTAAGTTTATTATTTAAGTGATGAATAATCAGTTAGCAATCAAGCAAAAAGTTAGGAAAACTGAAGAAGCAACAGTAGCACTCCAGGCTATTTCATACCCTGATTACCAGAATCAATGCATGCAAAATCAATGCTGGTGCTGGCACTCTTGGTAGTTTTTTGTAGATTGCGGGAATGTTTGTTATGCTACAGTTTCCTTCCCAGGCCACATCCAGGGCTTGTTTTTGAGATTTTGAAAAGTTATTATTTTGACAAAACTGTGTAATTTCATTAGTTGAAGTTGTTTAAGAGTGGCTTACAAAGTGGCAAAAGCTAATGCAAACCAGACAAATGAGAGTGGATTCTAAATAATGGAGCCAATGTCTAAGTTTCTGGGAGACTGCTGCTATCTCACTGTCTGGAATAGGCCTTTGTTCATCTTGAATTATTGTTGACAGTGATTTTGTACTGGTAATTTGCAATTCTGGTTGTCTTCAAGAAAGACTTTGCTTTTGTCTTACAATCCCATCAATAGATGAATGTGCCATCATGCATTCTTGCTCTAAGATACCAAACCACTGCTTCCAAATTTGGCCATTAAAACATTAGATTGACACTTTTTCTATTTTCAGTGTAAAGGCCATGCTACTTATCATTGATTGCAAGAAAAAAATTACTTGGAAGAAGTTTGACCACATTCAGAATGGCTCTTTGGTCTCAAGTGAAGGGAAAGTTGTATTAGAAGAGAAGGAGCTGCTGAAGGCTGTAGAAAGTGGAGAAGGAATAGAAAAAGCAAAGGATGAAGTAAAATATTCAATATACCTCATTTGCTTATAAATGGATTATGATACCTAAATAGCTTACTACAAATGAAGCCCTTCTGAGGAGGGGCTCGTTAAAGAATATTGACTGAGTGAATTGTATTCTAGACAAGAAGAAACATACTACATGTGTTTGGCATGTGCTTTTTCACAGACTATAATATTACAAGATGGCTTGAGTTAAAATTATGCACAAAGCATTTAGGAAGACAAGTGTTCTACTAGTTAGAAGGGATGTCAGGTACTTCTCTAGATCACACAACTATTTACTGACAGTGCTACTTTTTAACTTAGGAAAGAATTCTTTAGCCTATATTAATTTTTTGTTGTGAATATATAGTTACAGAGTCCACATCATGAGATTGACTATGGTGATCTTGGTAAGAGTTAACTGTTTTATTTATTTTATTTTTTTTTGTAGGATATAGTGTTATGTTAGACTTTGTGTTTGACTTTGTAGCATGCCAGGGGAATAAGCAACTTACCTCCACCTGGGAGGACTGGTAATTTGATTTGTATGCAATGGTTTGCTTGGAAAGGCAGATTTCAAGTAGGTTGTTTTGTATTTAAGGGATTTAAAGTTAAGAATTCTGCCCCAAGGTTCGTGATTTACTTACTTTTTGGAATGTTAGCACTTGCTGGTGTTTAAGTACATGGCAAACAGCAAAACTTTGATGCCCCGGGCTACTCTTGTTCCCACCTCACCCTGTTGTAGGGATAGTAATGATGATGATGATAACAACTGCTAGGATCTTGAGAAGAGTGCATTAAATGTGAGCCTGTAAAGAAGGAACCCAGAGGACCCTTGGTCTTTTGTTATGACTCGGCCCTTTGAGAACAGTGTTTGGCAAATTAAAAGTGATAATGGTAATTACAACTTCAAAAGGCAGCACTACCAGGAACTGAACACGTCTTGTGCAAGCACCTTCAAATTTCCTAGTAGGTCCTTGGATAGGACTCAAAGTCAGAAGTCCAAAAATTCCTGGTTCAGGACATCTGGTGGATAATGAAAATAGTAATAATGATAATGATAATGATAATGATACTGGGATCTCACAATTCACTCAGACAGACCATAATATACCCAACATTGTTCTAATTGACAAACAAAACCATTGGACTCAGATCAACATTGCTGTTCCATGTGACTTCAATGTGGTTGATAAACAGAAAGAGAAGTTAGAGAAAATATTGTGAGGAGTTAGCATTTGAGATAAGGCAGATGTACCAAGTGTCCACCTATACATTACCAATAGTAATTGGAGCATTAGGGACCATTAACAAAGGCCTCATGGAGTCTTTGAGTTATTTGGAAATACCAGATACATGTATTCACTCCGCATGTGCTCAATGACTGTAATCTTGGGATCAGCTGGTATCCTTAGCTGAGCATTGAGCCTCTAAGCCCCAGGTAGGGGCTGAGGTTTGCTTTGAAATGCACCCAGCAAATTAAGCCTATAGCCAGTAAGGAAGTTCTCACAGTGATAATAATAGAAATTATAAGAGTCATTCTGGTGTTGCTTATGATCAGTACTAAAAATTAGAAGGTATTGTAACTAATAAAATTTATGTCAGTGTTGTATTCTCTTTTTGTCTTTGATAGGTTACTATGCTTTTGGAAATTCTGGAAGAGCTATAGTTGATATTAGCATAGTCATTTCACAAATAGGTAATTTGTAATGTGGCCATTATTAAAGTGGTACTAGGACGGAAATCACATCTCTCTTATCTAACCCATTTTAAAACATAAACTAGTAGTCTGTATGAGATATCTCAGCCAATTTGTATCAGAAATGTTTGATTCTTTGCAGTAAGATTCTACCGAATGTGCTCCACAATATGAGCTTAACAGTTTTGTTACCATGGCAACATACTGGGTTCCAGGCCTCCCAATATGAAAGGTTTTTCTGGCCATCTTTGGCATTCCATTTTGATATTTGCTAATGGTGCCTGGTGTTTTTCATATGCATGATCCAGCAAGCATATAAATATGTAAGCTCAAGTTTGTGGCCTCGTTAGAGTTTTCCAAGTTGAAAATCACTAAGATATTGAAATCAAATGCGTGGGGACTGGAAAAGAGTGAGTTGCCATAGGAACAGAATTTTTGATAGCCGTAGGTGAGTTTCTGGTAGAACTATTAGCCTACCAAGTTTCAATGATCTGGGCTGCAAATTGGCCAAGATAGCTCTATCTATATACTTGATATAATATTGGGTTGAGTGTATGACCTCATCAGTCATCTCATTGGCATATTTTACACATTTTTAAAACTTAAATATCTCTGGAACTAATGCAGATATTTGTAAATGGTAAACAGTGTTTTTATTCTTTTATGGAATTCTAAGTGATACACCTAAAAAATCAAGGGGCAAAAATTTGATCATAGTACTACTTTAAGGTTGATCTGTTAACCTTAAGTGAGACTGAATTCAATCAATCAATCAATCAGTCTGAATTCAATTATTTTCCTTTATTATTGATTCATACATGGTTAGTATTTATTATTTATTTAGTTAATATTTATTTAATGTTCATGCACAATAGAAAAGACAACATAAGTGTGGGAAAAAAAAGTTGGGGAGTAGCCAAAGTGTTGTCGAGGACCCAAGCGCTGTCTGCCGCATACAAGGCCAGTCAACAGGGCTAGGTTAGTGTCAGCGAGTGGCATGGAAGACTGGGGGGGGTTACTTTACACATTTTGGACAAGGATTCTTGGATGCCAACACTAATAAAAAGATTGACTAAATGAAAAAGTTGCAATCTTTTGAAGTTAGGTTGTTTTTTTTCTTTGACAGGGTTTTCATGTGCATATCTGATATTTATTTCGGATACAATGAACAACATATTTCCTGTCTTAAGCAAGTAAGTGGTGATCCCATAATTTTATTACCAGTAACTAAAGTTGTTTTACCAGCTTTTTCTATTGTAATTCCTTGGTCTTGTGTTTTTCCCTTTTCAGGCACCAGTTTTTAATGAGTTTACTTCCTCCTCTTGCTATTTTGGTAAACTTCAGGCATCTGAGGAAATTAGCTATATTCAGGTTTGTTTTGTGTGGGTAAAAACATGCTCTTACTGAATTTTATGGGGTTTTCACAGCAGATTAAGGTAATAGTCGAATCCAGAAAAAGATTCTGGGCTGGACCTGTGCTTTTGCAAACAAATTCTTTGCCACAAACATAAATAAGAAGAAAAAGGGAGAGCAAAGAAGAGCAAACAAACTAACCACCCAGCATTATTCAAGACAGGTTAGAAATAAAGTTTTACATCATATACCTTTAGTCCATTTATTAAAATCTTACTACTTCAAAAAGTGTTTTTAATAACAATTTAATTTATTATTAACAAATAGTAATCAATTTTGTTTCAAGTTTTCTGGAGTAACATAAAAATGCAGAGAGGGTGGAGTTGTATGCATGGTCATTGAAAAGTATACATGTATAGAAAGTTGCACACAAAATCATAATGTTTGTTTTTTTGTTTCCAGTCTTTTTGCAGATTTTGCCAATGTTTTTGCATATTGTGTAGTATTCTGGTTTGACTTTGCACACTTTGAACATGTTCAGTAAGTCCTGATATTATTTTAGTTTGATTTTCATCATTTAATTTCTCATTATTTTCTCTGTTTTTTTTATATAGTCCTAAAGATGGTGTAGATCTTGGGAAATAGCTACAAAATAGGTCTGCTTCTAAAGTGAAATGTAACTAATGTCAAACAAATTAAGGAAAAAGCAAAATTAATTTAAAATCATAACATTTGTTGCTGTGTAGTAAGTGTTGCATCTAAGTTAAACAAAGTTGGAGTTGTTGTATAAAATTGTTGGTTTGTATTTAAGCTCAGTGGTGGCCCAGCTCTTTGTTAGTCAAACTAGCTACACTGTAGGGGTTTGTAAAACAGGAAAGGAACTGTACTGTACTGTGGCTCAGTGGTTAACCAGTGAATGGTAAGCTGCCAAGCTAACTCTGCTTTGTTATTATCTCTAAGTTCAGGGTTGTCAGCTATATTGCCGGCTACTTTGAATTCCTAGTTTTGCCAGCTATGATTTGTTGGTAAAAAGAGAAAATGTAGGGGATAAAATGGTGTTATTGACCTCTGAGTGCCATCTGCTTTCCTACATTCTCCTTCTACTTAACAACCCTTTAGTTACACACGCTGTGATTGGTCACTTTTGCAGGCTGTTTTCCACTGTATGGCCTGCTAAATTGGACTTTTCCTTTTACACATTTTTTGGAAAAATTATACCTCTTTCTAATCAGTCAATTCTTTGCATCAAGAACTTAAAAAAAAACGTGATTTGTTCTTTCTCAGAATTCAACCCCAAGTTGCTAGAATAAGTGGTCTACCTTTCTTCTTAGGTGTGGCAATATACTGTTATGAGGTGAGCACATAACAAACTAAAAGGAACTGTGGAGAAATCTTTGATCAAATTTTAAAACTCTATTTTTTATGATTGTGCAGGGCTGTGCTCTAGCAATGCCCAGTTGCCTCTGGCAACTTACTTTTGCCTTTGGGTGACCAGGATTTTGGACCAAACTTATATGCTGGGTGCCCTGGATTTTGAAGGTTTAGAGATTTTGGGTGCCCAACTACTTTTCTTAGAGCACAGCCTTGCAGTGTGGGTTCATAACATCTGAATGCATGTTTTCAGGTGAGCATTAATCTCAGGATGAAATTAGTTTTGAATTTGATATGCTGCTGTTCTTAATTCAGGGTGCAGGACTTATCCTATCACTGGAAGCATCCTGTGCCAGGGATTCAAGAGAAAAATTTAGAACGTGAGTACCAGTATTTTGTCCATCATTAGTATAATGGAAGATGACTTTGGAAGATTGTGATTGTGATTGTGATTGTGCAGAGATTATTTTGAATCCCTTTTTCATCTTGTCTCCTTTTATGCAAATATTGGAACTTTATTGCCAAAGAATACAAATATTCACCTAAAGGATACAAAGATATGGCTGCCATTCAAGACTTGGTGCTCACTTTCTGTCCCATAATGCACTGCGTCGCACAAAGAAAACCAAAACTCTTGAAGCCTGCATTGATAACTTCTTATACAGTGAAGCCTAACACTACAGACTATTTATTGTCAAATTACTACTGAAAAACTAAGGATACCTAGTATTTGAAGGGTTAACTGACTGTTGCATTAATGCCATTTGTAAATAATTTTGATTCATATTTAAAGTGAGCCCTCTCAATGAGTGCTGTAACTCTTAGGGCCAACTTTGCTAGTAAATATGTTTAAATAAAAAACAACAAAAGAATATTGTATTAATTAAATGATCAACTTTTTCTTTCAGTGTTTTCAAGGTGACATTGTTCCTTGTCACAACATTGTACATATCGTTTGGTGCCTGTGGCTATCTGGTAAGGATGGAAAATTTGTGATTGTTTTCATGGTCTTGTATTATCACTAATGATGCAATTCTTTATTCATCAGTTTCATACAGAGGGAGGACTTATTTATTGAAGTCTGTGAATGATATTTGGCTTGAAGTTTAAAAGTATAAAGTAATCTGTTACATTATGGCTTACACATCAGTGTGAATGGTTCCACTTATGGATTCTCTCTGAGTGTGCCACAAATCTTTACCGTTGCAGTGTAGTGGGGCAAGAATAAATAAAATACTGTGAAGTGTAGCATAAAGGTACTCATGACTCATGACAATAAAATTTGAATCCAGAATTGCAACTATGTTGCAATACCTCATCATTGTCTAACAATAGTTGGCTACATTAACAGTTTCATTTCACTCATTATTTTATTGTTTTCAGTCATTTGGAGAGACCACAGAGCAAATGATTACTTTAAATTTACCTGACGGTGAGAAAACGTTTTTTCTTGAGTATGGCTGTGAAAAACCTGTAATGGCTGGACCAAACCTTGCAAAATTAATTATAATAATGAACAACAACTTTCATGTAATAAAAGCCTATTAATGTTATAATGATCAGCTGAAACAAGAGTGGCCATGATCAAGTTTTGAGACAACCTTAGAATGATGCAATTGGTGACATTTATATTAATTTATAATGTTCACAACTTCTTGGTAACAGTAAAATAATAATGAATTTCTGTTCCACCGTTGCATTTTCTAGTTGTTAATTCTTCAACAAGATAATTTCAATGGCTGCTGGTTTGAGTGAAAATTTCATTAATCTTTCTTCAATAAAGAAGGAGGCAGGATGGCCGAGTGGTTTAGGGTGCTAGATTTAAATATGGTGATCCGGGTTCAAATTCCTGGTTCAAATTCCCTGGGTCATCCTTGTAAATAGTCAACTGGTTTTTCTCCACCCAGTTGAGATTCTTATCATGTTGTTTATTTGAATTTACATATGTTTCTTGGAACTTGAGTGGAGTGCCTGTAAACTGGCTGTTTAGCTAAGTGCATTTTCACTATCAACATAGTGTTATTATTATTAATAATATTATTATCGATTTATAACAGCATTCTCTGTCAGCTGAACGTCCATGTGGGTATCTGGCCTCCTCCCAAGACCTGATGTGTCCAGACCATTGGGAAACCCTTCACCATTTCACTTTTAACGTCAACCACCCAGTCCAATTAAGTATCCAAGACTTTCCTGAGTATTCTTGCGGAGCCTAACAGACACACTTTCTGTAACAGATCAAATGCACTTGTCATTTCTAAAGCCTCAACCTTTTATAAGTCCCTTACTATTATTATTATTATTATTATTATTATTATTATTATTATTAAGTCAATGACCTCAGACAGAGAGAACCTCTTGCAGGATATTAGCTGTGCCAAGTAGTGCTGACTTCTGCAACATCAGAACATGCACTTTAATCCTGAGTCTTTCAAGGTGGTAATCTTAGGAATGGAGCCAAGGGCACAAATCACCACAGGAACTTCTTTTGTCTCCATATTCCATACTCTAGCAATTTCTACTCTCAGTTCTGAGTAGTTATTGATCTTCTCGAATTCCTTCTTTGTAATATTTTGGTCCCCTGGTATGGCAACATCAACAATGAGGCAGTCTCTGCTTGTCTTTTCAATAACAGTGATATCTGCTCTGTGGTGATCAATGAAATGGTCAGTTTGGATGTTACAAACCCATAAGATTTTCACCACATTGTTCTCTACCACCTTTTCCGGTCACTAACTTGTTATCAACATAATGCCCATACTTCTTGCTGAGACACCAGTGAAGATGAGAGCATACTTTATTGCGATGCTGAACACATTTGTAATCCCTTTCTGCTAGCATTTTGGAGGCACTTATGATGTGGGTTACATTCTCGACTTTCTCTCCCCCCAACCTACACATCTGACTCTACTTGATGATAGATATTCTTTCGGATAGAGTTTGTGTTTGAGCAGCTACCAATAGACTCTGTTTTGTGCTTCAAGTCACCCTTTGACAACCTGTCCCATGAGTCCTCTGTCTTCACAGTCTTGGTATCAGTTTCAAACTGTTCATGCAGTGACGTAGCTTCTCTTAAGGTAACCTGCTCCACATCAATCCATCTCCTATACTCCTCCTTTCTTTTGATCCTCTCATTAATAATCTTCCAGAGGAGAATTATTGCTATGTACTTTAAGGACATAGCAATTATTATTATTATTATAATTATTATTAGCATTAGCATTTATTTCATTGACCATATTTTGTCGCAGCAGGTAATATGATTTGATAGCTGTCTGGCTCGCCAATTCATGAAAATGCTGGAAATCTAAAAGTTCAAGTATTAATATTAATGATAATAATAATTATTATTATTATTGACTTTATTGATTTTAAATACAATATTATTAGTAGAACTTCAACACTGGTTTATTTAGGCCAGCAGGTCTCAGTTCATGATTTTAGTGCAATAATCTTACATTGCAGCATAAATTTCTAACTGCAGACAGTACATGTACATACATGTATGTGTTTAAAAGTGAAATACTGTAAATGTGAAATGTTGTATTTTCAGGTCCTTTTCCAGAAGTAGTCCAATTATGCCTTTGTTTTTCATTATTTTTCACTTACCCAAGTAAGTAGTACAGTCTGTAAGAGTAGTCTACAGTCCTGCTGATACAATTATTTGCTACTTAAGACCATAATCAACACTAGGACTGCAGCTACTGTGTGTTCATGACTAGTAAATGTTTTGTTGATCTGTTTCTTACACCTTTGCTGAACAACAAAATTTTATTAAAATGTGTTCCACTTTGGAAGGTCTGAAGCACGTTTTTTTCAAGACGACTTACTGTAGTCTACACTTAGCTTGTCTGAATTATGTCCTCTTCATTATTTTATCCTTACAGTTATGATGTTCCCAGTTGTACTATTATTAGAAAAGAAGCTTCTCCCAGATGGTGGAAAAAGCAATTATTATTCAGGGGCAAGTGTATTATTGATGATTTACTTACCAGTAACTAATTTGTCGATCTTATTTATGCCAGTGCAGCATTCCTAAGACAAACATGAATGTACAATTTTGGATGTCAAATTAAGTCTGACTGTATTGCATTAATTAGGCCTTCGGTGTGATACCTTATTCCAGAAAATGCTTACCTTTCCACATAAAGGTTTTTTTAGCTTCAATGGCCTTTAAACCTTCACCTCACCCCTCAGGGGGTAGATATGGATAATAGTTGATTTTATTTTTCCCACTTCACATCGAAATGTTTGGTTTTGGAGATCCGTACCCCTTCTATGCAGAAGTATGCATGATTATCAATAAGTGAGGAAGCCAATCATAATATGGGCATTTTGTGTTTTGGAACATGATTTTGTCACAAACAAAGTAGCTCTCCAAAAGGAAGTTGAAATGTACTTTAAAAAAACTACAAAGAAGCAAATTCTCTGGAAAAGAATAGTCAACAAATATCAAAACCATAACATATTTTAGGAATATCTTCAAGCAAAATAAAAATTACACAATTCTGTTGAAGTGGTCATGTTGAATCCTGGACATCATGGTTTGCTCTACATTATTTTGATATCATCTCAACTCAGGTGTGTTTTAAATGTATTAAGTAGAGAGAAGAATTGAAAGTAATTGAGCCAAAGTGACACTGCTTCACCCTTGGATGTCTTCATTTCTTTAGGCTTTTGTTCATTTGCTATGTGCTTCTATTCTTACAGTGTGTTCTACGAGTCTGTGTGGTGCTATTATCAGGCATAGTTGTGCTCTGTATTCCAAACTTCTCTACACTGATGGCATTCTTTGGATCAAGTTGTTGTACCTTGTTAGGGTTTATCTTACCAGGAATCTTTCACCTTCGCATATTTGAAGGGTAAGTATACCTCAAGAATATATTTGGCGGTACGTGTATTCTGATAATGCACAGGCAACATCAAAATGCGGTAAGAACAAAGTACGCTGCAAGCCACGTGGGAAGGGAAAAGAGAGACCCCCTTATATGTAGTATTAAAGAAAGATGCATGGTGGTTGTAAATACTCTAGGCAGTACTTTTTCTCAGTGTCATCTCAATTTTCCAGGACATGCTGTTTGCTTTCCAAGGGCCCATGCACACTAGGTTGAAAAGATTTGTTTGGCTTCGACATAAATCTCCACCAAATTTTGAATCAGCTAATCACATATGCCCTAAAAAACACCAAAATATTTGATAACCACAAGTTCAGGCTTCTCCTGAATGTACAGACTCCAAAAAGCAAGTTTAAATTTCCTTGATTGATATTTTCAGCCATTTTAACACCTGCAAATTGTAAAATCTGACAGCTTTGACATGTGACAAAAATTTGCCCAGTTCTGAGGCAGGACAATGGCGCTTTTGAAGTTTGGTGCACGGCTTGACAAAATTTTGGTAGGATGAAAAATACTGTAGGCACTTGCAGAATGGAACTGATGACAAATATTTTTGCAAAGTAAACAAAAATTCGCCTGATGCATACCTGCCCCAAGCGTCATTGAAATTTGTGATTTTATATGATGTGCCAGAAACATTACATTAAAACTTGCAATATTTTCTCTCTTTCTGTTAGGCATCTTACAAAGTGTGAATGGCTTATTGACATAACCATCATATTCCTGGGATTAGTTGGGTAAGGCAGTATCAGTCTCTCAGTCTGGATTCAGAGGATATTTTTTATAACAACTTATCTAGTTCAATCTTTTATTTAACACTTTTGGTGATCTCAAATAGAGTTTGAGGATACTCAGTTGATCAGGTGTTACATGTTTTATTAATTATATTGGCAGAGGGAGCACCTGGTTGTTATCGTGCTAACAATGTCAAGCAAATCAGACTAGCCTTAGCTTTGGGTTACATGGCACCTAAGAAAGGCTAACTTATGGTCATGCATATTTAAGGGTTTGGTTATTGAAAAAAATAGATCCAATGGGAAGCTTGCTTAACTTCACAAAACTGACTACAGTTCAGCAATGCACAACACCAGATGTAGATGAAGGGGGAAATTTTTAATCTTTGAATTTTAAATGAGACTATTTTGGCCACTGCATCAAACCCAAGGTTGAAGTACTTTTCAGGCAAGCATGGTTATCAAGTGAACTTACCGGTAATTATTTTATTGAAGTATGTTTCCTACCTTGGACACTTTTTTAAAGTAAAGGCTCTCATTTCTATCCATACTGTTTCTGCAGACCTTGTGATTTTTTTGTGGTAAACAGAACTTGGAAACAAAATTTGTTGTTGGTGTTCTGCCCATTCCAGGTCATTGCGGAATGGGGTGAACTGTAAGAGGTGCTATTTTGTCTCTTTACAAATCAAGAACATTTGAAATGTACAGTCAGATTTTTTTTAAGAAGACCATTTCATTATTTATTTATCATATTACAGGGCTGTAATAGGGACAAGAGATGCTCTTCTCAGACTTTTGGAAGGCTCCTGACCAGTAATGTCAAAAGACAACAAAGCCAGCAAGTGAATGAAGAAAAGGATAGAGCTGAAAGTGCACTCAGGGGCTTCACTTACACTCTTAACCTTTTGTAATCTCCTCCTTTGGGATTTCTGTGCCATGCAAACTAATATTCTTTAATTTCATTTAGACATAGACTCTTTATGTTGTGACGATTAAGAATATTAACCTTAGGAGCTGGAAATAGTAACTAGACAAACATACTAAATAAAACACAAAGTATGTTTGTAAAATTTCTAAGGTGGAAGACTGTACAGAAATAACATCTGTTTGTTCAGGGCTTGATATGATACTTTTTAACAAAAGAGAGAACAAGAGAATGAAAGCCTGGAGGAAGAAGCAAGTTTGTCAATCTCAACACCTATTATAGATTTGAAAAACATTTCCTATTTAAAACCACTTGTTTCAATATTCAGTTTAATTAGCAATCCATCCAGATTCTCAAAATGACACACAACATGGTTATTTTTCTCAAGTTTATGTCAAATAAAATTAAAATTAAATTTTTAGACACAAGTCAATGTTTTCCAGTACTCTGTCATATGAACCTAGAGAACGGGTAGAGCAATAATCACTAATTTTATTGAGAGATAAATGATAGGAATACTAATTAATAGATACCTCAGTTGGAAGGATGAATGCAAAGGGAAGATATTGGAACTTTTGAATGATGGGGCAAGCTGTTTTGGTTTCAAGGTTCGATTGTAACATTATGTATAAATTACATTATTTTTCTTACTAACAATGCATAATTCAGTGTTGTCAATTGAATCACTGACAATGTTTTGGGTTAAGGTGAGGAATGACTCAAGTTAACATTATTATTGTCCCTGCAAGATGGTTTGGCTTTGCTCCAGTCTAAGGTACTGACACCAATAATTATTGTTCGGATGGATTATGAAATAAAACTTAAGTCACTGTGGATAACCTTTTAATCAAATGCAGTAAAATAACATCTGCTGTTTTGTGCTCATCCCGTGATAGGAATCATGAAATTTATGATTGGTTGCAAGGGTTGTCCCAGGGTGCTTTCCATTTACAGGATCCAATCGGGTGGAAATTTTAGGTTTAAATGTTCAATGCTGCAGCTTGTTCAAATACAAAATGGATAAGCCACAAAATGTACTAGTATCAGTTGGGAAGCTAAGAAAGAACAGAAAAAGTGCATTGATTAAGCCAATGGTCCATTATTTCTGAAACGTTCCAAATGGAATGGTATGTACCATCTGATTTTCCAACCAGAATTTCCGGGTTTTCCATGTAAATGGAAAGCCCTCCAGAATTACAATGAAGTAGTTTTTGATACATATGAGAAAAAAAATATTTGCTAAAATTGGATCCATAAACATACACCTTGTCATTGGGTTTTATTTGGGCTGTCTATCTAATCAATCAGATTACCAGGACCATGAATATTAAAAAAGCAAACAAACAAAGAAACAGAACATAGTAGAATTTCTCACCAAGCGTGCTGTTTATTTATTTTCCACTGATGTACATAGCATAGTAATGTATTCATTACTAATAATAAAAGAATATGCTGTTTGAGATTTCGTCAAGTGTGATTTACGCTCAGACATAAAGAATAATATTTTAATAGGCAAAGTTGAAACTTTTGTTCCCTGTCCCCTCCCTTAAAGAATGAGTTAGGCCTGGTCCAAATGAAAACAGAATCAACATTTTACCGGTAACTACTCACAGACAATGACCAGAATATGTTAAACACAAAAATTGCATGGCCTTACTCGTTAACCTCCAGCAAAGCCCTGATAGCAATATGGAACTCTAACAATGTATCTGCAATGCCAGACTGCTACTTAAGATACCCATCTAACAGACCACCATTTTTTCTTGGAGACATCTAAGTTTGAGTGCAATTCTTATTAGAAAGGGTAAATATTACTTTAAATTAAATTACTCAAGCAGTAATCTGGATAATCTTTTTATTGCCAGAAACTTGAAACCAACAAAGCATTATTCTGTACAAAAACAGCAATTCACTTTCTTTATTTGAAACTGTTTATTACCGGTAGTTCTGTGTTCACTGCAGTCACTTCAATTCCAGTTCAAAAGCAGTGACATAAAGTTTGATGATCAACAACACTCATAAAAGTTCGTTTCAGTCTCTTTTCATGACATGTGTTGATTGTTGTATGCTGATGCTAAAAAACTGTTAGAAGAGCAAAAACACCATACAGCAAAGCACAAGGATAAGCAACAAGAAGCTGCTGAGCATCCATAGCCAGCACTGTCACAAAGAGCTTTGATGCTGATAAGCTGCACCAGCCGATTGTTGTGGCTGTAAGCAATGTCCCAATGATTCCCCTGTAAAACATCAATCATTTACTAAATCAGGTATAAAGTACATGTATCATTCCTGTGATAACAACTTATCTCATTCAGAAGAATGAGAAATAAAAAGGTTGCATGGTATGAAAGTAAAGTCAAACTTGAATTAAGCAGTCACCATTAAGGAATGGCCAACTGACCATTTAATACTGTCCGGTAGACTGTTTAATGAAGATTTGACCAATCAAGTGTTAGTCAAGAAGATCCATCACATGACATAATTAATCTCAAAGAGTCTTCTACCTCTTCTTGTGCCAAAAGAATAAAAATAAAAGACCATTAAATTAAACACTATACACAACATATCTAGTGCACTTGTCTGCTACATTTTAACAAAGTGGCTGTTTAATAGAAATGAAAATAATGAAAACTCGTTGGCTCTTCAGAAAAGGTGACCATGACTGTTCAATACAGGGCAGTTTTGCGGTGATTAAGGAAAACAATTTCTGGGACTTTGGTTAGTGACCACTTAATGGAGGGTGGCCTCTTAATGCATGTTCACCAAATACTTATACAGAGGTTTGGCTATACCCTACATCTCAGGATCAAGAAATATAAAGTACTTACTGTAATGAAAGAAGGATAGAGATGCCAGCCAAAATAACCATGGGTAGAAGGCAATACCCAAGAACACTAATGACACAGCCAATAGAAACTCCTGTTATACTCATAAGATTTAGAATAGCATACATAGAAATGCAGCCAAGAAGACCCACACCATAGATGTAACCAAAACCATGAACCTTTCCAGACTGAAAATAAAATACATAGGTTAAATTTTAGATTTTGTTTGTGTCAGTGATTTTTATCAGCTCCACCTCTTTCCTGTTTTCAGAGAGAACTATCTTCCTCTTTTGAAAGTCCCAGAGATGTACAGTGCTGTTGTGACAGTACAGATCTACTGCCATTGTTAGCTGATGGTGGGTGTCTAGTAAACGCTTGTTTGTCAAAGGCAATATGGGAGGAACTGAAGGAATGTCTCTTGCCCTTGAACTACAGCTGTAGATAAAACACAAACAAAAAACGAACACCATTGGGAGACCCTCATAAAAACCACCTTGTATATGAGAAACTTGGAGTGATTGGAATGGTCCATAGGATGGAAGCCTTAAATTCATTCAGACCAGTTATGAATCACTTCCAAGGGTAGCAAGTATCATATTATTACATCCCTTTTAAGCTCAGAAATTGGCAAAAAGGCAATTTTAATAGTTACATTTGTGACATTGATTTCATGAGATCACTTACAGCTTGCCCCTCTACTAAGCAAAGGCATGATCACCAATATTTAATTAAATCTTACCAAAAGAAGGAATGCACCAAATGCCAAGCAGAATACCAATGGACCCGCTAGATCTGTGTCATCCATAATGTTAGCTTCTGTGTGTTGTAATGGGTTTAAAACAGACAGTGTCTGCAAAATAAAATATATAATTATATTCCTATACATGCTGTATAGTGGACTTGCTATTGTAAACAAATGCAAACAAACGCAACATGTTTGCACAACATTGTGTGCGCCATATGTTGTGATGGTTTGTACACCAAGTTGGGCAATGTTGCATGATATCATGCTAGGTTCTGAAAGAAGCTGCGCCTGTCATTGCTCCATTTCTCCAGTATATTTTTACTCTGACTATCAGCACAAACAGGTCAAGTCCCAAGCGACTGGGTCACTGCAAATGTTACCCCTGTTTTCAAAAAAGGAAATCGTGAAGAGCCAAGTAATTACAGACCAATTTCTTTAACATCTGTGATCTGTGTCTTGCAAGATTATGGAACATATTATATACGGGCACATTATGAATCATCTTGACTCAAACTCTATCCTGGTACATTGTCAACATGGCTTCAGGCAACGCCACTCTTGCAAAACACAACTGAGTACAGTCATTGAATCAGTAGCGCGTAACCTTGACTTTGGCCAACAAAGTGATTTGTTGTTACTTCTCTTCACAAAGGCATTGGACACAGTGCTCCACCAGCGATTGTTGAATAAACTGGATTTCTACGGAATTTGCGGTAACCTCAAGACATGGCTCGAACAATGGCTAACCACCTGACATCAAAGAGTGCTTGTTAATGGTGTATCATCTTCTGCAATTCCCGTGAGATGAGGTGTACCCCAGGGAACTGTGTTGGGCCCTCTTATGTTCCTTTTGTACATAAATGATATCAGTGAAAACATAAAGATGCAAATTGGCCTTTTCGCGGCCGCCGCCGTTTTGTATGGTGTAATCAATGATTGTAATGATGCAAGGTCACTACAGCAAGACTTAAACACACTTGTGCACTGGGCGGACACCTGGCAAATGTCGTTTAATGCAAAGAAGTGCACCATCCAAGAGTCTCATGCTCTAGATCTCCAGTTGAATTCCAATACACCAACCACGGAGAACCCCTGCAAACTGTAGATCACAGCAAATACCTTGGAGTTGAACTATCCAGTGACCTGAATTGGGATGTTCATATTGCTGGCATTATAGGCAAAGCCAACAGATCTCTTTGCTTTATAAGTCGAAGAAACCTAAATAAGTGCCCTGAACATGTAAAGGAGCAAGCCTATCTTGCTTTAGTTAGACCACAGCTTGAGTATGGCTCCTGTACATGGGACCCGTACATTCAAAAACAGATAAAGGACCTTGAGAGCGTGCAGAGACGAGTGGCACATTTTGTTAAAAATGAATACAGCTCCACTCCTGTATCTGAAATGAAAGATATTTTGCTTCTTATGGAAACTCGAAAAAATCCAAGCCTCAGATGGGATTTGAACCCACGACCCTCCAAGATCTAGTATGGATGCTCTAACCACTGAGCTACTGGTGACTCCTGTGGTGAGCACGGGTAAAATGTAGGTATACAGGGTTTTCAATAAGAATCAGGGTAGGTGGCAAAAGTTTAGGAGTACGCGGAGAAGGTACAACTTTGTCCATGCTATTCACAACATTTGATGTAAGTTCTTAATCAAAGTAGGCGGCGAAATCATGCAAAGTAGACGGCGAGTTTCACCGGCCGCCGGCCCTTATTGAAAACACTGGGTATAGACTTTGACTGCATCACGCAGTCACATAGTCCAATTTTAACCATATATGACTCCTAACTGCATCGCGCAGTCACACTATGTGACTGCGTGATGCAGTCGTAGTCTATACCCACATTTCACCTGTGCTCGCCACAGGAGTCTCCAGTAGCTCAGTGGTTAGAGCATCCATACTAGATCTCGGAGGGTCGTGGGTTCAAATCCCATCTGGGGCTCTGATTTTTTCCGAGTTCCCATAAGATGCAAAATATCTTTCATTTCATTTCTTGTATGACTGCTGGAACTGTCACAAAAATTCTGAATGATCTGAAATGGCCAACACTCAAGGACAGAAGGAAATTGGCACGACTCACAATGACGTTTAAAGTAGTTTCTGGTCTATCAGCGATACAATTTCCACCCTATATATTATTTAAAAGGCAACAGGGCACTAGGCAATTCCATTCCAAGAAATTCATTCAAGTTGGTGCTAAAACAAACAAATGCCAACACAGTTTTATTGCACGTACAATCAGAGACTGGAACCAAATAGTCTCACTGAGAAGCAGTCACCAGAAGCTTTCAAAAAGGCCGTCATGTGCCATCTTTCAAAACACTGACGTTTTAACTAAATACTCGCACTATAATTGTATGATAGGCACATGCACATTTCCACATCTGCCGTGATGGGATATTCCCTTTGCAGATTATACGATTAGAATTAGAATTAGAATTGGAATGATGTTAGCACATGCTTTGTAACCCCTACACATTTCCTATAGAAATAGTGTGGAGAAGTTGATAAAATATCAAGCAAATTCACCATGTGTGACCTTGTCGTGACCACTCTGTTGAAAGAGTTGAAACTACAAGGAGAAAATAGATAATGATCACTCTTAGGGTTTAGGGGTTATAAATGCTCAACTTTAGCTGAGCTCACCTTTTGCCAAATGTGCTCAAAATTGATACCCAGTTCTGTTAAAAGAAAAAGAAAAAGTAATCAGTGAAAAAATAAACCCGAGGTATTACATGCAAGAAAAACAATGATGTATAGCATTTTGAGTGACATATCGAAACTTCCGTGGAAGGATTGCCACGTTGGTATACCTTCCAGAAGTGGGGGTTCATCTTCAAAACTCGTGTAGTCTTCACTTGTTTGTCGAGGTTTCATGGATCCTTCCATTTCATACCCTCTACCGATACTTGCACTATAGGTTGTAGGACCAGAAGCACCATAATCGTAGGAATAATTTCCCCTGTGGTCGTACGAAGTTGTCGAATCGCGATCATAAAATCCCTGCGTAGTTGAAGAAGGGTAGCCATAAGTCAGCACTTGTTGGGCCTTTTGCCCATATTCTGGGTACTGTGGGTCATAGTTGTATCCCCCATATGACTGCTCATTCTGTCCGCCATAACTGTAACCACTTTCGAAAAAATCCTGATCAATGGAAACGCTACTATCTCCTCCAAAGTTTGACATTTTTTCGGGATAGGATTTTGTTGTCTGGGAAAATCAGAAATATATATAGAAGGCCTGGCTACTAGATAACTACTTGGTTGCCGCGCCGCAAAATGAGGCCTGGAGGCCTTGCGCGAGCGAACGGCGATTTAATAGAAGCTGAGAAACAAAAGTTGACATGGATCGCAGTCGTGTCCCCTCAGATATTTCTGAGAGTTCAGTCAGTGCTGAAAGACTTGAAAACATTTTAGGTAGTAGTGATTACGAAGAACACCCAATAGTCGAAGGCAGTAACCTGCGCTTTTCAAGAAATGCTAAACACGATGTATTTCTCGAGGAGCCAGAGGCTGCTGCTCTTGCACAGTATGACGACTTCAACACCATCGACTGGGTGCGCGATCGACAGAGAGAGCGAAAGAGATTTCGTGAAATGCGGCGAATGAAAAGAGGAAGTCTATTGGAACGTCTACAGCAAGCCCATGACGCTTGGGCCGGCTGGCTTATCGTGTTCCTTGTTGGTTTAGCGGCAGGTTTATGTGCTGGGATTATAGACATTGGAACAACATGGATGACTGATTTAAAACTTGGTATATGTCCTGAAAATCTCTGGTTTAATCGTGAGACCTGCTGCTGGTCAGATAACACAAGTTTCCAGGAGATGGGCTGTCACCAGTGGAAAACATGGGCTCAAGTGTTCACTGGTTCGGATAGTGGTGCCGCAGCATATGTGATTAACTATTTCTTGTACATTGTTATAGCTTTATTGTTCGCTTTAATCGCTGTCACTCTTGTTCGGTGGTTTGCACCTTATGCCTGTGGAAGTGGCATCCCAGAGGTTAGTAATAATGTGGTTTGGTTGCTCTCAATATTGAACCTGTGAGGGCCATCGCATTTAATATCCACCCCCCCCCCCTATGGATGACATTTTCTGAGGGGGGTGGGCAAAGTCATTTCTGAAGGGATGAGCCAGTCAGCAACCTTTGATCTTGTGTTTTCTTCAGAGAGGAAGTACAAAATTTAGCTTATTTCTGAAGGGGGGTATTGTGTCGGCACCTTGATCTTCTTTTCTAAGGGGGTAAGTTCTTGGCAACCTCATCCATGGAAGGCGGAGGGGGGGGGGGGGAGGGGTGGGGTGGATATTAAATGGAATGGCCCTGAATGGCCAGTCCACTTTGATATGCACCAGTGACAACTTTTGAATAAATTACAGAACTGAGGTGCACAGGCAAGGGATTTGACCGCAGTTCTCTCCCTGTAATGGAGACCTTTGACCATTTTAGTAGACTTTCTTACAAAATCTTAACGACAGTTGTTTTGAACCCTTTATGAGTGAAAGTTCAAAAAAGCCCCTTGTCCGATTTATTACTCTTGACTTCGTTGCTCGCTTGACCGCTTTGTGCCATAAAAGCCCGCTGTGCTCACTAAGAAACTTGTGAGGTCGACCTGTTATGTAAGTTGGTCTGAATTAAATATTTGACTATAAGTGATGAAAGGTTTTCAGGAGGTCAAAAGATGTGATTTTTTCATAAAATGTTAAAACAACTAATAAATTCACAAAGTTCTACTTGACTTGTTTAGAAAATAATTCATTTAATTTTTAGTAATTAACTAACAGCTTAGTTACTGAATTATTAATTTTTGCACCCAACTTGGAGGCCAGGGCACCCCAGCTAAAATGATTATTTGAATGATTATTCAAAAATTTCATTTGGGCGACCATCTTTTAGGCCTGAGCATCCAAGCTAAAATGTTTGGGAGCCCAAAGGGTTCCCTGAAATTTTCCTCAGAGCGCAGCCTTGCTATGCGACCTCGTGATTTTAAAAGGGAGTTTCCTTGTTCTTCTGAGATACAGGTGTATCTCTGGTTTCCACAAGGTTGAAAACATTCAAAATAGAAGAAAGTAAAAAAAAATCCTCTCAAAGGAATTTGTTTGGTGAGATGTTGATTGAAGTAATTCAATTTTGAGACGTTTCTTTACAAACCACTGTCTTCCAGTTACGTGAGACGTGATTTGTGACCTTGAGTTAAACCTTTCTATTGAAAAGGCTTCTACTGTAGTTGGTGTCACATGACTCCCTGTCTTAAGTCATTTTAATTCTCCTTCAAAAACATCTAATCCCAGGATAAACTACAGGTTGCATTCAAACACTATAAAGATCTTCTAAATTGCCTGATATATCTATGAAAACATCATACATGTAGTTTACAATGAATTAAGCCTTTGATTTTCCTGAATTTGTCAAAAAACATATCAAACTCTTGGTCATCTTGTACTCTGAAAACCTTGATAACTGCCATTCGTTTACCTAAAGCATTGTTTCAAAAGATCCATAATAGAGGAAAGATTAAAACCCTTTCAAATCAATTAATTTGCTGTGAAATGTAGATTGGAGTAATTCAGTTTTGAGTTAATGCTTCTTTTGAAAATGCTTTTATTCAGCATGAGAGACAATTCATGACTCCCATGATTTAAGGATTTTAAAAGTGCCAGTAAAGTAAAAAATATGTTTAGAACGGCTGTGTGGCATCAGCAGTGAAAGTGGTGAGTGGAGACGGAGTTGAAATCTGATGGTCATGGGTTTTAAATCTGCCACCAAAGTCAAACACCCTACTTCTTTCCTTTTTATTTGTCTGGCAAAGGGGGCACTTGCCAGACAATGGCAATTCAGCATGTTTTACTTTAGAGAGTGTAATTTTCAGCACATGTATATATTAACATGACACAAGTCTTGGAGGTGACCTTAAATCTCACCAATGAAGCATTACTTTTTATTCTTTAAGGTTCATACTTCCCTGTGAATTCAGGTTTCCTAATGTAAAAAAAATAAAAATTAAATTAAAAAGACCTTTATTTACCCTCTGCAGTTTATTTTGCACAAAGGCTAGTGGGGCCAAGCAAATACATGAAACAAATAATCCAGATAAACATAACATGATAACAATCTCAACTGGCTGGAGGCAGACCAGTTGGCTATTTACAAGTATTACCAAGGAGTTGAACCAGGCACTTACCCAGAACAACACCAGCTAGTGGTCAGAGTGGGATTTGAACCCAGGTTGCCGCATTGAAATCCAGTGCCCTAAACCACTAGGCCAACCTGCCTCTTGCCTCCAGATGCCATCTTTTGTATACAAACAGCAGAATTGGAGATGAAAAACATGAAGATACAAGTGTATAATAAGCTTACAGCTGTGTGCAGTATGTCTGGTATCTTGCTCATGTAACAAGACTGTTTGACTTCTACATTTGGCTTACATACATACATACATACTTTATTTAATAAAACACACTTAGCTATTTGCTAGTTTCCAGGTGATCCATGATTTAAATTAAGTAATGTACAACAATCATTTTAAAAACTTAAAAAGGATTATTACATCAAGCTAAATTTATAATCATGTTAAAGAAACAAGCGAAAAGTGACAAAATATAATCAAAGTGTATTAAACATGAAAATCAGTTTGCCAAATCTTTTTCAAAAAGTCTTTTGAGCCTGCCATGGAACGGATATCACAAGGTAGCAATTATTCCAGCACTTTGCTGCAACATAACACCATGACTTAACACCATATCCGGTAGTGTTCACTTTAGGTATAGAAAGATTAAAATTTCCACGAAGATTGTACGCTGTTCTCTTCTCAGTTATAAGTTTTTTGCAGCTGGATGGAGCCCTGCCTTGAATAATATTGTTCACAGTCAATAACATGTATGTCTTCAGTGCGAGAATTTTCTAAGGTTGTTGTTGATCTGATAAATCCTAAGAGCACTTTGTACGACAAGGTCTTGTCACTGTACACAAATCTCAAGGCCCTTGCATTTGTTCTTTCCAGTTTTTCTATGTTCGTTTTTCTGCAGTGATACCAAACCTGACTACAATAAGAAAAATATGGTGAAATAAAAGTTCAATATAAGAATTCCTTCATTAAACAAGGTAGAATGCCTTAATTTGGCTCCCCATGGCTTGACTAAAACCTGGCTCTATTTGTCTTCATTTTCTAGATCAAAACAGTGCTAAGTGGTTTTATCATACGTGGGTACCTGGGTCGATGGACATTGATCATCAAATCATTGTCAATGATGCTAGCTGTGTCTGCTGGTTTAAGTCTCGGAAAAGAAGGCCCTCTTGTTCATGTAGCAAGCTGCTGTGGAAACTTTTTCTCTTATGTTTTTGCTAAATATAGCAAAAATGAAGCCAAGAAAAGAGAGGTATAATTGTTGCATTTTTTTCACTACTTTAAATATACTGCTTGGTGCAATTACCAGTGACTGTTGAGGAGAAGGATGCCACATTACATGTACTTCTGTTCTTAAGTAACTAAAACCTTAAAATGGTAGTGGCCTCAGCCCAAAGGCTTTTGTTTTTAAGGCATTCCATAGACATCATTTCTAGTCTCTCTTCCCTTAGACTTTCCCGCTTCCCCCAAATTCAAACCATGATTCTCCTTGACTGGACGGCAAGTTCGTCTTCCCTGTACTAGTAATAATGATTTTATTGAAGTGAGTGTTTCCAAGTTTTGACACAGTGGATAAATCAGTAAGTATGGCATTTGAAGAAGAATTAGCGAGTAGAATTCACTTGCTTTTTAAAATGGTTGTAATATTCAAAGTCTGGTGATACCCAAATTGATACAATTTAAATAAAACCAAAGCATGGAGAGGTATTTTCCACAAGGCTCTTAATCCTGTGTTCTTTTTGAAAACGAAACTTTGCCAACTTTGTAAACAGCAAACCACTAATACTGCTATTTTGCCTATAGGTGTTGTCGGCTGCAGCTGCAGCTGGTGTGTCTGTGGCATTTGGTGCTCCAATTGGAGGTGTCCTGTTCAGTTTGGAGGAGGTCAGCTATTATTTTCCAATGAAGACATTATGGAGGTCTTTCTTTTGTGCGATGATAGCTGCTTTCACACTGAAGTACATGAACCCATTTGGGACAGGTCACTTGGTTATGTTTTATGTGGAATATGACAATCCTTGGAAACTCTTTGAACTGGTTCCTTTCATTGTCCTGGGTGCTCTTGGGGTAAGTTTCCATAAAAGTGTTCAGAATCTCAACCTAGTGAACCAGTTTGTTTTGTGTGTGTGTGTTATGTGTGTAAATATCACAAACATACTGTACTTTTCCTCTCGTCTTGCAGGGTCTGATTGGTGCTCTATTTATCAAAGCTAACCTTTGGTATTGCAAACTGCGGAAAACGTCAAAACTGGGACAGTATCCAGTGACAGAGGTTTAGTATTTTTGTGGTGATGTGACATATGCAGCTTATTTGCCACTGTTTGCAGTTCTGAGAATTGAGTTCTTCTTCTGCTGTGATTTATTCTTCAGGTTCTAATGGTGACTCTAATCACTGCAATGTTAGCCTACCCCAATCCATATTCAAGGTACTGTACTGGGTACATTTTAGATTATAATCAACATTGAAGAACTTCATCTGGGTGATTTTTGATGATTGTTGCTCTTTCTGTTCAAGGGAGAGTAGCAGCGTTCTGATCAGACGTTTGTTTTCTCAGTGTGGCCCAGATGACAGCTCAGAGCTATGGTAAGGATTAATTAACAGACCAAGTCATCTTTTTATTGTCTGAGTGTATCAAGTGATTAATTACCGCAGACAACTTCCACTACCTGCTGTACTGCATCTTGCCTGTAGAGTGGTGTCTTCAAAGTAGGTCTCAATGTTCTGTGTACTGCTACGTACCTGATTTTATTGGGTAAATAAATATTATGGAAGAGTTTATTCATCTTATCATTGAATCTGGTCATACCTTATCTGCCTTCCTATGCATTGCTGATCCAGCATCAACCATGAAGGTTTGCTTGTTACACATTTAATGCAAGTATTTCTGTAGTGACTACGAGACTTTAAACTCCACTCTAAATGTGAATGATCCACGCTGGCCTGGAGCTGACGCAGGATCAGGAGTTAAGAGGGCAGTTTGGCAGCTGATTCTAGCCATGATCTTTAAGGCCATCATCACTGTGTTTACTTTTGGAATAAAGGTGAGGAGATTTTCCTAATGGTAATATCAACGTAACTTTTCTGGAAATCCCCTCATTTTCTCTTATCTATTACCTTTTTCAAATACCCCACAACAATAACTTGGAGTGATTTTGTCTCATAACTCTTCATAATTGATTCTGTGGGACATTAAAGAACCACTAGGGAAGTAACAAACCCTGGCGGTGACCACCTCTAGTGTCACCCTTCTAATCTGTTCTATTCAGCAAGTGGCCAGCTTGGCGTAATGTCCAAAAAAAGGCTGATGGTGTATGAGGCCACATGCATAAACAGCCACAAGTCACAGAGTTTGCTGAGTGCTGATTAGCCATGTAGGTGTAGATGTAGATATAATGGGAAGAACAAGAAAACCACACACAGATGTAGTGTAGCCCACAAAAATATTAGATCTCTAAGAATTTAATGTGGTGGCATGCTGTGGTTGTAATAATATTGTTTAGACTAGTTATTGCTTTGTGATACTTTGGTCAAAGTTTTGGATGGCAGTGCTACCCTTTAATTATTGTTAAATAAACAAATAAGCAAACCTTGGAGCTATAAATCAAGAGAAATGATTGTGTCACATTACAATCAATATTAAACTTTCAGGTCCCTGCTGGGCTGTTTATTCCAAGTATGGCAATTGGGGCTTGTATGGGGAGAGTTCTTGGTATTGGCATGGAACAACTTGCTTTGTAAGTTGATTGTGGTATAACTATCTGTTGAAGGAAAGTTTTATGCAATACAAAAATGTCTTGTGTACAATTGCATGTAAAAAGTGTAGATATTCAACCGTTTTGTTGTCGTGAGTGATGTATATGAAATGAATTATATGAAATCAAATGGATCAGTCTTTATTTGATTTCATTTCCGCAGTTCATATGATTACAGTCTTTCCCGTAAAACCGTGAACACCAGAAATATCTATGGAATGTTCACGCGTGAGAAAACTAAACTGCAAACAGTAACGGTAATTAGGTTGTGGTTTTATGTTGCTTCTGATTGGTCGCGAAACAATGAACATTCCAGAAATTTTTTCTTGCATTCACGGTTTTACGGGAAAGACTGTAGTTTCATATGCATCACTCACATTCTTCACTTTCACGGGAACATATGAACCAACAGGTGACCTGCTCCCAACATCAGAGGCTTCATAGCTCAGTTGGTTAGGGCATCACACCAGTATCGCGAGGCCACAGGTTCAATCCCTGTTGAAATCCTAAATTTTTTTCAACTGTGACAATCAGTCTTCATTTGATTTGAGTTTGTTGTTACTTCCTTTCTGTATTTAGCCACAACCCACAGTGGTACATCTTTGAGTCCTCATGTGGCAAATCAATTGCAACTTGCATAACTCCTGGACTGTATGCAATGGTGGGAGCTGCAGCAGTGCTGGGTGGAGTGACAAAAATGACAGGTGGTATCCAAATTTATAAATATAATAATAAAAATAATCTTTGGTAGTTATGTTTTCATCATCAAATCATCCTTCCTCCTTTTACAGGAATAAAGAAACCAGTGAATTAGCTTTCTGTTCGTTTTTTTGTATTTCCTGTAATGCCTTTCAATTACCTTGTCTGTAAATTTCTTATAGTTTCACTTGTTGTAATAATGTTTGAACTGACGGGAGGACTGATGTACATTGTGCCTCTGATGGTGGCGATTATGACAAGTAAATGGATTGGAGATGCATTTATAAAGGAAGGAATGTATCCTAATAACAACAACAAAAATCTTTATTTGTACTTTTTCTTGCCTTTTTGTTTTACAATTTTATTAGATAACCAGTTGCCAGTTGTTAAACTAGGTGCCTGGAATGGTGAAGGAGGCTAGTGGAGTCAGGCAGCCAGTGAATGTACTCAATACATACTAACAGTAATAAATACTCAAAACCTTGCATAATATCAGTTACTTGTTCAGGTAGCTTAGCTCATTGAGCTTGTTAAATAAATTTAATTCAGGTGCTTCAGTTAGGATGTGGTTAAGTTCAACTGATTGGGTTGCCTCACTTTTAACTGCAGACTCAATAAGGCTAGTTCAGTGTTTTTTCCTTTAACCTAGAACTTACTATGTTGATTCTTATAGTTTATTTGGTTCCCTTGGCTCACTTGTGCAGTTGTATTGTATTTATTTTGATATTGAATATGATATTGATTTCTGTTTTGATAACCCTTGACTTCCATGAAAGTTATGATGGTCATATTCATCTCAATGGCTACCCATTCCTGGACAGCAAAGAAGAATTCACACACACAACACTGGCTGCAGATGTGATGAGACCAAGGTTGACATAATTATATTGTTACAAACAATGGCATATTCAACATTGTGTTTATGGAGATGTTAATGAGGGCGTTAGCTATGCTGGCAGGGGGTTTCAAAAAGAAAAAAAGTAGCAGGAGGATATTCAGAAGTACCAGGAGGACTATTGCAGCACAGTGCGACGGAACTGAGGTTTATGCTGAAGTATCCAGCGCAAACGCTTAAAGTAGCCGGTGACTTGTGTCGGGCACTGGCTTAAATTGAAAACCCTGTGCTGGGTGGGGGCATGCTGATTATAGTTTTTGTTATGTATGGAGAGGGTGTGTGCTTAAGTTGCACTTTGGAGTTGTAAGCAAAAAGCTTCAGTTAACTCAGTTGATTCTAGGGCAATTTGTAACAATTTTTTCATTAAAGACAATGTAATTTATCATCCATTTGCCCTTCGTGAATAAAAGTCTTGAAATCACTTCAAACAAATTAAACACAGTTCACTCAGACTGAACCATTAGCAGATCAGTTACATGTACTTTGAGGTACAAGTTTTTCCATCTTAGATATATTTTGTTTTCTCTAAGGTATTAGAGGTACACACTGTTTCTTTGAAATGAAAAAGGATAGAAAAGCTACTATTTTGTTTCAAATTTCCTGAGGCTAATTAACTGTTTCTTACTGCATAGATCACATAAAAAGAAAAGATGCATTCACAAAAAAAAAATAGTATATAAAACCCGGGGGGGGGGGGGGGGTACTCCCTTATTTGAGCTATACGGGGATGTGCCGCTGGACAGTCAGTGGATTGTTTTTTTGGACTCGCTGTCCTAAACAGGGTCAGAACCTGTCCTAAACAGAGTATGGTATTTCGAGCTGAAAGACTTTAACCCAGACTGCGAGCAGTCTCTTTCTTTTCCTAGCTTGCAAGAAGTTAGAAAGAGCATGCGATCGAGCAGCGAAAAATGAGCAGCACATTTCTTTTCCTGTTAACCTGTGAACGGGACATTACAATGTCATCAGTCAATATCAGATCAGTTTCTGGACAAGAATGCTATTGTTATCAGTATCCTTTAATTTAAATTATTTTTTCACTTATCAGTATTGTAACAAGCATGCATTGACAGAACAGATCGTACCAGTTGGTCTAATTTCTTTGTCTTGGATAACATGATGAAAGAAAGATGTCGCTGTGTCGAAGCTACAGTTACGTTTTTGTGATTATACAATTCTTTTTTTTTTAATTAATCACAGGTAAACAGTTCTTTTTGGTACATTATACATTCCTCTTTGATTTGCTATTAAAAAAATCACCTTTCTTTTGATGTAATGACGACATTTCGCTACACTAATTTAAAGCTTAATGCTTGATGGCTTTTTGTTTAGTCCAAGTGTAGAGACGTAATTTTGTAATTTGATGTATGACATCAACACTAATTCTGCACCAATTAATATTTTGAATTTATTCTCTAAAATTACCAATATTCATTCTTACAGCACACGCTCATCAACATCTGAACATTATTTTACCAAACAATCTGTACTCAATGCTCAAAGTAAGGCCTTTTCGCGTGTTGGCGTTAAAGTCTGGAATGGTATACCATGCAACTAGTCTCAAAAACTTATCCAGCAACTTTTTAAAAAAAATCATTAGAACAAAGCTAATTGAAATTCTAGGAACTGAAGACTCCCATGTCAAGATAGATACCATTATTGAAAAGATAAGAGATTAAAATTCCAACTGAAGTTAAGTCTAGTTTTCCTTTTAACACATTGTTATTGTTATTGTTGTATGTAGTTCCAACTGAAGTTAAGTCTAGTTTTCCTTTTTAGGCATTGTTGTTGTTATTGTTGTATTGTTATTCAGATCACCTTTTGTAAAAAAAAATGCTTATATTCTGTGTGCAGTCTGGCTTGCTGCGATTAGCTCCTCGCTATTTGCAAGCCAGCCTAGTAATAACTTAAGTGTTTGTCGTAAATTAAAAAATTTGATAACAACTGGGTTTTAGACGCATCGAGCGTGATTTCTCTGATTTGAATGGCTTATTCAACAGTTTAAATTCCTGTAAAGCCAGAGAGTGTGTATTTTGTCTCTTGTCCTAAACAGGGTCTTGAAATGGAGGTTGTTGTCCTACACAGGGTCAGGATTTCAAACCCTCTATGGCACCCATATACCCAAACATGGGTCAAGTACCCCCTCTCTCCCCCCCCCCCCCACAGGACAAAATAATATGTTATTTATTTATTTATTTATTATCTCAAAATAGTACTCTTGAAATGACAAAGAATGTCATGTTTATCTATTTGTTCTTTTGTCAGGAAAAATGGTCCTCCTTTGTCCTGTATAACTCAAGACAGCTTCACGGTTGGAGACATAGGTAGGCTACTCATCATCATGTAGCATTTATCTTGATAATAGTGTCTGCCTCTTATAGCTTGTCATTGACATTTATGGTAATTATTTTACTGTACAGTGCATGTGTGATTTCATATGGTTTAACACAGGCAACCAAAGTAAATAATAATTATTATATTTTTTCTGAAGAACAAGTTCTTGAAGAAACTGACTTCAAGGGATTTCCTGTGATAGTGGATAACGAATCACAGAGACTGGCTGGTTTTGTCCTAAGAAGAGATCTAAACATTGCCATCAGTAAGTCATGCCTATATACCCTCACAACTTTTGTTCATTTCTTCAAGATTGTCTGACGTACCAAAATCACCTAAAGGGTTTACTTTAAGGATTTGTCTTTGTCCAGTTCACATTCAACCCAAACATAATATTTCTAGTAAGAGTGACGTTGTGAGGGAGTTTTCCCTGTTCTGTAAAAGGGATAGGGAGGGAAGCAGGGTTGGCACAGTGGTGAGAGTGCTCACCTTCCACCAATGTGTCCCAGGTTTGATTTCTGTACTGAGCATCATAAGTGGACTCAGTTTGTTGGTTCTCTACTCTGTTCCGAGAGGTTTTTCTCCGGGTACTCCGGTTTTCCCCTCTGCTCAAAACCAACATTTGATTTGATTTGAGTTGAGATGAGTTACAGTCTCCCCAATTAGTAGAGCACCTATGCTCAGCTAGAAAGATTTGAGACTTAAATAAAGCTTTTGGTGTAATCTGTTATAGGCCTATAACTGACATTAATTGCTTCTCGACCACCAAAGAAATACTGTATTAATGCAGTACAAGGAGTATAGAATGGTAAATCTGAGACTGTGCTAGTCACACTACAGGGCCTTTGTTTAAAAATTCAAGGCCAAGACTTTTGAGTTGCTATTAAATGCAAGCCAGAGACTATGAATTTTAAGTGCAAATCTCTTAGTGCAGGAAGTTGCCGAGTCAAAATACTAAAACAGATGACTGAGGGCAATTGAAGTTGATATCTATCCAGATTGGAATCACTTATAACGGAACTAAACTAGACCAGTCGCATTTCTTTCTCGTTGAATTTTTAGCTTTGAACTAATACCCCTGGATTCTGCATACAGTTTGGAAGACCTTTAGATCCAAATTATCAAAACCTTGAGACCTTGAGAGATTCAAAGTTTCAGTGAGCCTAACATTCCAAGACATTTTGAGTACTGAGAATTATAGACTTGGTTTAATATTTTCTGGTATGCATCAATTTTCTTGTAGACTACCCGTATTTACTCGTGTATAAGTCGACCTTTTACAACCAAAAAATCAGCCCAAAAAATCGCCCTCGACTTATACACGAGTCATACACAAAGACCTGACCAAGCAGTCTGAGAAATTAGCATAACAACTGCCTGAAGTGCATTAGGAAAACCAGTTCTAATTGTGTCAAATTTCCGTCAGTTTTCGGCGCATTCTTCGTCCACAAAAAAGTGTGAAATAATAAATGTTTAATGGTTTAAACGCAAACCTACTGCAGATGATTTCTATTGTGTCTTTTGATCAGTGGAGCAGACATTTTCCCTAGAGTTTCGCTGCTGTTTACAGCGCTGAACTTTCGTTTTCATCGAACGATTACTGTAGCTTAGTGACCTGGCACGCGCAAACTTCAGAAAGCACGTGGAGTTATCTTAGTTTCCAGTACTCCTCAAATTCGTATTTTCCAAGATGGCGGTGTTTTGATCGAGCGATCTTTCGAAGCTCTTCGGCATTCCTTTGGTCTTCTTACCTAAATCTCCTTTTAAACTCAACATCGAGATCAAGGTTAGCTAAATGCAATGCGATCTATTCCCAAATATCGTAAAATGCTTCTCTAGTAAATCGAAGAGCTCGCGTGTATGATTAAACCTCTGCTTTTCTTATTTCACCGTGTTTTCAATACATTCTCAGGCAGAAAAGATTGACATTTTGGGAAATTTCTATTGGTGTGAATTTCATTTCTTTAACCCAACATGATGAGAAATCTGATTTTTGACCTTAAAAATGGGGGGTCGACTTATACACGAGGTCGACTTATACACGAGTAAATACGGTATTCTACACTCCTACTACACTTAAAATGCTGTTTTTAACGACTGTATTGTTGTTACACTCATACGCAAATCAAGGTTTGCTTTGTAGCCCTCTGTTGTCTCTGTACAGGTCATGCAAGGGCTCGTGATGAAGAGGTGGTGTCAGCGTCACAAGTGTACTTCATGCCCAATCCCCCACGGTACCCCCCTCCAGGTCAACCACCTTGTTTGAGTCTTAGGCATATTGTAGACATGGTAAGATGGCTATTTCCTTGGCTCAAAACATTTGTTTTTCTTATTTTAACACAGGGTTTTGAACAGCAACAGCAAATAAATAATTAACACAAAACAGTTCTTTCCCTGAATTGAAACCCTTTCTTGAAAAAGCTCCCAGTGGTTTGCTATTCTTCTCAATAAATTTGAGGCTGTTATTTTACACTGTCAGTCTGTCAATCTTTTAATAGTGTTGTGGATGTTAAAATCCTACCAGAAACACACACACACACAAAAAAAATCAGTATGGTAAACTATGAAAGCAAAGTATATTAAAAAGAGTGAACTGAGGCAATGCTTGATTTAAGAATATTCATATATTGCCTGCATTGTTGGTGTATTTCAGAGCCCCATTCAGATTACGGATGCTATGCCCATGGAAACTGTGGTAGAAATGTTCCGTAGGCTTGGGCTGAGACAAACACTAGTTACACACAATGGGTGAGTTGCTTTATAGGAACACACTCTCCAAGAATTAAGTTGAGAATCGTAGTAAGTCCTCAGCCATAGACTTTTTCCAAAGGAGATTGTATGTCAGTGTCTGACTGTTGTTACAAACCTAGCTCTTGGCTGATAAGCTGCTGTTCCTTATCAAACCATGCTTTAATGTCTTAATACCTCCTCAATTGGCCAGGTATTTTTCTATCCAGGCAATATTAATAAGCAGTCACACGTCCATAGCTTATTTGGTGGTTTAGTGATTCACTCGGCATGTTTTCGCAGCAAGTGCAACAGTCATTAGGAAAGGAATATTACGGTATATTTTTTAGGAGAAAAAAAAAAGGAAAGTTATATTATGAAATTGAGATGAATGCACTTTTCTTTTTAAACCATAATTTTCGTTTTTTAGTCGCTTGTTGGGAATCATCACGAAGAAGGATGTACTGCGTCACATCGCCACACTAGCCAACCAAGATCCGGATTCTATCCTCTTTCATTAATAGTTAATTATCTTAATCAATACCATTTGATTGCACATTATTATTTAATTCTTAGCAATGTGGCAGCAGACAGAGCTGGTGTAAATATATCAGAGTAGCAACACATTGCCTTACAACCCTTAGCTATCAACTTGCTTGTTCTCGTTACTGCTCTCCATATCTTTGTGATAGTAGATTTACTGAGGGATGTAAGGGTGAGAGCGGACTGAATGTCTCCTCAAGATTCCCTGATGCATAAGGGCTCCTTTACCGGCTGCTATTTTTTTTAACAATGCTTTGACTTTGGAATCCTACAGCCTAGCAACAAGAATTACCTGGTAAAAGCTGATAAGGCATGTCTATTAACAATATAAACGTTAGAGTAACCAGTATTTTAAGGTTACAGGGCTTGGAGACAAATGTAACAAGCATTTACACAGAAATAGAAATTGCATAAATTCCTGATTGATAGAGTAATAAAAGCAGCTTCCATAGCTATAGAATGTCATCTTTAGGGAATGAAAATGTCATGGTATAGTTCACAGCAAATTTGAAGGCAGTAGAATAACAGTATATCTTGTGTGTTTGTATGTTTGTGTAGGTAAAGGCTTGGATGATACATATAATTTAAGCTAAAAAACCTTTGAGGGATATTTCTAGGCACCTTGTAATGTTTAAAGACTGTTTAAAGAGGTGATGTTTAGTTAAGAAATCCATAGTTTTCGGCAATGCATTATCCGAAAGTCTTAGAATGGGTGGACTCTCCCGAACAGATATTTCATCGACGTTTCTCGTTGGGTGCCCCTGATGATAGACGATTATATGGCTCTCACGTAACTGAGCTCTTCAGCAATCATGAAGCAAACCTAAGAAAGGTTATCAGTTTGCAGCTGTAGTTTGATTTTACTTTTACCATCTTTTAGTTTGCCTTATAGGTTTTCGGCGTCAATCGTCGATCATAGAGTGCACTCGGCTTTTCTTAACTGAAACATGGCCTTAAAGATTCACAATGGGGAAATGATAGGCCCTGATGTTTTCAGAAGGGTCATATTTGCTGTTTTTGGAAGTCAAAAACGTTAGCTAGAATTATCAGAAAGTAAATATTTCCCTAGAAATGTCACTTGAGCTAGCAATTTCTCAAAGGTATGTGTTATTGCCCAAAATTGTTGGGCAATTAAAAGTTCAGCTAAGGAATCCCAACAGATTAAATTCATCTAACTAATGGCAACATCACTTAAACAGGCTTCAAACAACGTAAGATACTTAAAATGCCTTTTTACAGTTTTTGGCTGACTTGACACGTTGGGTGCCCCTGACAACATGTGTCTGGTGTTTCTATCTTCAGTCATTTATCGTGGCTATTAAAAGGTAGCTGGGTTAGATTTGCACATCCTAAAAGGGATCCAACCACAAATATTAGTCTCTAGAGGGTGCAAACACACCATATAACCCGTTAAAAAGAGTTCTTTTCGCCATGGTCAATCTGTCTCGCATCAAGTGCTCTGTCCATTTGGCTCTGTTTAAGTAACTTCTACTGAAAATAGCAACTGCTAATCTAGGCAGTCCAGTGGGAAAAGAAAGGAAGGAAAAGTTATTTACAACAATTCATATTTTTTTTATCATAGTGTTGTTTTAATTACCATTACATCTAAGGAAAAACAAAAAGGAAATTTACAGATAGAGGAAAGCATATAATTTATACAATATGAAATTACTTAACTGTTAAACCAACTTTTTTAATTATCAATGCCGTCTCAACATAGTCATTTTTCTCTTTCCAAAATATCGGAAAGCAATCCGTGAAGTACTTCGGGTGAATGCCTTTTTAGGAAGATGTCTAATACGACAATGTATTTCCAGCTTCGAGCTTTTAACATGATAGATGATTGTGTATTGAATGAATGAATGAATGAATTGATAAGATTTTTTCAAAAGAATTTAAGAGATATTTTGGTGGTGAGTGGTTGTTCTTGAAGTCGTGCATAAGACGAGCTGCAGACTTATAATATGAGGGGTGAATATGAAATGAATCATATCATATATAAATGTCACTGGTAATATATCAGCGTCGATAAATAGAGGAATTGTGTGTTCTCGTATATCCATAAAATACATCATGCGAAGCACTTTCTTTTGGAGAATCAGAATTTTATTAAGGGAAGTCTTGGGTGCCTGACCCCAGATGGCAAGACCATAGTTTAGGTGAGGGTGGTTTGGTGATTGTATAAAAGTATATGACGAGCTATGGGGTGCCGTTATTTTGAAACAAGTCCAATAGTTTTAATGATTTTTGCCGTGATAGTGTTAATGTGATATTTCCAAGTAAGGTTTTTATCAATGAACACACTGAGGTATTTAATATAATTTTTTTGTCCCTAGAGTAACATTTCTATTTTTCTCGTTATCGAACATGTAGAGATTCGGTTGGTAAGAAGCTCTTTTTTGGTAAGGATGAAAAATTGCAAACTTAGTCTTTGAAGTATTTGTAGTTAACTTGTTGGATGTTGACCAGTCATGGAGATTTCGTAATTCAATATTTACTTTTTTGGAA
>OX419341.1:110000-120000 GCA_948470475.1 Galaxea fascicularis | reverse complement strand
ATTTTTTTTTTATTACTGACAAAATGTTCGCAACTTCTAAGTTCGCGCGCGACCCGCCAAGGGTCACGTCACTTCCATTTGGCAACTTGATTTGTTAAAATCGCGGCAGAATTTCGTAAAATTGGCGTGCCGTGGAAATTTTATGTAATAACGAAATTTAACGTTTTTCTCGCCGTTCTTATATTCTACTTTCGATTTAAGTAAAATAATTAATATAAATATAGTTCACGTACCCTGGGTACGGGAGGGCTTATTTTTCTCGTTTCGCCATGAGGTGCGAAGCGCCGAGAGAAAGACTGTCTCTCGCCTTTTAGGATATCAATTTTTTTATAGGGCCTCTATAGAGCCAGGGTATAGTTCAGGTAACATCACTCTCAAGAGTACTTATCACGGTTATCAATCGAATTTTCAGATTATATTCAGCTCAGATACAGTGTGAATTACTTGTATGTGAATCCAAGTTGTCGCCTCTTCTACTGACGTGGAAAACGAGACGACTCAACAGCATTAAATTGAACTGTGCAAGCGCAGGTCAGTATTCAAGTTCTGTT
Source organism: Galaxea fascicularis (assembly GCA_948470475.1). NCBI lineage: Eukaryota > Metazoa > Cnidaria > Anthozoa > Scleractinia > Euphylliidae > Galaxea > Galaxea fascicularis. The sequence continues at coordinate 119,449 of OX419341.1, read as the reverse complement.
ATGTGAGATCCATTTAGACTCTGCGAATTTTCGTACTGTGTGAGGTATATACTGCATGTGAGAATGCCATATATGCATCCAGGTATATATGTTCATTATACAAGGGTATACACAGCTATCAAGGGCACTAGAGGACTATATATCACTATACACAGCTATACAGGACTTTACAAAGCTATACAGGGCTATACAGAGCTATACAAGGCTATACAGGACTATACAGGGTTATACACAGCTATACAATGTTATACAGGGCTAGACAGGGCTATACAAGGCTATATAGTGCTATACAAGGCTAGACAGGGATACACAGCTATACAAGGCTTTTCGTTTCTTTTGCTGATAACTTAACTTTCAGCTGTGTGCAAGATTTTAGCAAAGTTGAACTTTTGACCAAAACCCAAAGGGGGTACCACATGGTTTTGGGTCAAATTTTGAATTTGGCTTAAACTTTGCCTGTTTCAAAAAGGAACCTAGAAATCATGTGTAAATCATGTGCTATATAAGTACTTTGTTATTATTATTATTATTATTATTAGTTACAAACAAATTGTGAGTATCACAATAAAGATTTTAAATCAGTAAAAAGTATGATCTTCTTTCACAACATCTGTCATGAAAATCCCTTTGATGTTTTAAAAGTTCTAGTTACCTGGGAAACTAACGTCTCAGTCAAACCCAAGTAGCTTTTCATTGTCTTGAATGATTAGAAATTTCTACCACCAAGTAGCCACCAGTAAATGCCCATATCACTTTATATGTTGAACATGTATACAGCAAGCCTGCAAATAACAGTTGGTCATCACTTGGTGAAAAAAAAATTATCACAAGGAGGTTTTCAAAAATGTAATTGGCACAGATGATTAGAAATAATATTACCACCAAGTGGCCAGTAAGTTCCCATATCACTTATTACAACCAAGTGGCCAGTAATGTTGAAGATGTATACAGATACTTTGAGGTTCACTTTAACTGAAAATGTTCAGTCCAATTAAATCTCTTGCTGCCCGGCCCTCGCATACGTCTACAGTAGAAAAATATTTGCAGCTGAATATTTAACATGGCTACATTTGCACCTGGTTTATCCATGAGACCTTTTGATCAAGTGGCCCTCGATATCGATATCGATATCGATGGAGCTCTACTCGACACATAATGCACATGATAAAAGAAATACAACTAACCTTGTGTTTGTTTCTGCTTCAACTTTCTGTTTGTTTCTCCTTCAACTCTCTGTTTGTTTCTGCTTGTTTGTTTCTCCTTATTTGTCCTTGTTTCTCGGAAAAGTAATGTGAGCCACCTAGTATCAAGTGTTGTGACGTACGGCGCAGAAGGTATGCGTAAGAGCAAGCATATACAAAGCTTCGAGCGAGCGATGTTCATCTTCGTACTGTAGGAATTTGTTTTTGTTTTGATCTGCCCAGGGCGGTGGAAGGACATCCTGTAAAGTCCGGCACACTGCAAGTCCAGGCTCCCTAAAGAAACTGGGAGTGCGTTGTTCGGTTTTCATCGTCAGGAAGTGCTGTTATTTGTGTCTTCCACGATGGCCGAACACACGGACCCGTAGGGCAGCAAGTCTGGAAGCATCTCTTGTCTCAACCTCGGGTCTGTCGATCGATTCAAAGGTACCACGGCGAGTTGTGTCGATAGGGCAATGTGTCCAAGGCCTTTGAGGTTGGGGGCAAGACCTGCTTTCAGACTTATACTAATTTTTCTCCATGCGAGGCCATTAGTGTTTCCCGCTCAACTTGTTCCTCCATTACCCATAATGCATTGCGATATATATAACACAGGTCAGTTGGGGCGGGTGGGCCTCTCTATATTGGTTGTCCTGTGCCCTGCTTGCCGAATACTTCAAGCAACCCACGCAGGCGGTCTCCAAGAATGCAGACAATCAATAAAAATCGATAATATGATTAAAAGACAGGTCAGTCGAGCGGGGTGTTTGTTTTCTTTTCTCTTTTCTTTTTATTTTTATTTCATTTTTTTTTTGGCTGCGGACTAAGTGAAATATCGAGAGTAACTAGACATCACGTCTTCTATACACGTCCCACGCAATTCATTCAATTAATAAAACTGTCAATCACTCAATAAAACCGTCAAAATTCGCGGGGATCCGATCTATAGTTCGATCTACGATCCTCGTCAGTGGTCCGCCATTTTTGTTCATGTAAGAAACATTGGAATGGTCCACGCTGTTTTCCCCAGACTTCATGTACGTCATCACGAGACATCCCGAATCTGGAAATAGTTCCATTCGTTCGAGAAATTCAAAGGGAAATCCAGCCGAAGGTGAGTCTGTTTGTTTGTTTGTTTGTTTGTTTGTTTGTTTCTTTATTTTTTTATTTATTTCTTTCTTTATTTCTTTCTTTCTTTATTTATTTCTTGAAACGATACCGCCTTGCTTGCTACTATTCTGAAATGTTATTATAGAGTTGCCCTGACCCCCACAGGAATGCTAACCGTTTCGACCTTCTTAACCCTACCTAATTTTCCCTTTTCGACGCTTAACCCTAACTTTCCCTTTTCCTTGAACCCGGCTGATAAGGCCTAATAATAATAATAACAATATTCTTATACGACACTATTATTTGGGATTGTTTTTTTTTTAACCGAGATGAATTTTTTCATGAAATAAAATTAAAAAAATTATAATATTGTTATTGTAAAACAGGAGCAAGCCATATATTTTATTTTTATTTGGCGTCTCAATTACAGACCGGAAGTGGTTTCAAAAAGTATATTATCATTCTCTGAATCGATAAAAGACCGGAAAAAGTTTTTAAAAGGCGTATTTTTATTCTCTAAATCGATTACAGACCGGAAGTAGTTTTAAATAAGCGTATTTTTATTCGCTGAATCGATGACAACCCGCAAGTAGCTTTAAAACACCATATTTTCATTCTCTGAATCGATAAAAGACCGGAACAAGTTTTAAAAAGGCGTATTTTCATTCTCTGAATTAATAACAAACCGCAAGTAGTTTTACAATGCATATTTTTATTCTCTGAACCATAACAGACCGAAAGTAGTTTTAAAATAGGGTATTTTTATTCGCTGAATCGATAACAAACCGCAAGTAGTTTTTCAACACCATATTTTCATTCTCTGAATCGATAAAAGACCGGAAGTAGTTTTAAAACAGCATATTTTGATTCCCTGAACCATTACAGGCCGAAATTAGTTTTTAAACAGCCCATTTTCATTCTCTGAATCGATAAAAGACCGGAAGAAGATTTTAAAAGGCTTATTTGTATTCTCTAAAGCCATTACAGACCGGAAGTAGTTTTTAAAAAGCGTATTTTCATTCTCTGCATTGATTACAAACCGGGAGCAGTTTAAAAAATCCATGTTTTCATTCTCTGAATAGATTACGAGGTGAGAGTAGTTTTAAAAAAGCATATTTTGATTCCCTGAACCATTACAGACCGAAATTAGTTTTTAAAAAGGATATTTTCATTCTCTAAATTGATAAAAGACCGGGAGAAGTTTCAAAAAAGCGTATTTTCATTGTCTGAATCGATAAAAACCGGAAGAAGTTTTAAAAAGCGTATTTTCATTCTCTGAATCGACTACTGACCGCAAGTAGTTTTCAAAACAGCGTACTTTCATTCTCTGCATCAATCCAATTCACTTTTTAGTGTCGATTTCAAACTTTCCAAAACAAAAAACTCGATTAATTGGGCCTAAGCGCCGCGTCCACTGATTAGTGCTAAGCGTTGGGTCGATGGGCGGTTAGCTTTCATGGTTAAGGTCAGGGTAACCTTCCTCTCTCTATCATGAGACAACAACCTAAGTGATGCGTCGACTAATTAAGCCTAAGCCCTCCCTCGACAGCGGGTTAGGTTTTAGGGTTGGGGTCAGGGGAGCCTCCAGCCTCTGCCCGCAGTCTACGATAACAAGTGCATTTGTCTGCTATTTTCTGAACCTCCCTGTTCTTGTAGAGTTGCCCTGACCACCACCCGAAAGCTAACCGTTTCCCCTTTTTTCCTAAGCCCCATTAAGCCCCAATTATTAATTAGGCCCCAGCGTTGCGTCGAGAACCGGTTAGCTTTGAGGGTTACGGTCAGGGTAACCTCTCTGTGTCTATTATAAGACAAGAAAAAACCCGAGTGATTCTCAAACCTGAGTATTCACCCCGTGGACTGACTAGGGCTAACCTATGCATCGACTGATTAGGCCTAAGCACTGCCTCGAGAAACGGTTAGCTTTTCGGGTTGGGGTTGAGGGCAACCTCTCTTTTATTTAATGAGGACAACTATAAACCTGGGTTCAAGTTGTGAATTTGGGGGGTGAATGGGTGAATTTGACCCCGGACATCCATTTTCAAGGTTAACAAAAGAGTAGTGTTTGGCCACTCTTTAAAGTTTGAAAGGTTAGGCCCAAGTCTCCGCTTCGACAGGCGGCTAGGATTTTAGTTAGGGTTAGGGCAACCGCTATTAGAAGACGACGAGATCCATCTAAACAAACCGAGTCATTGAGCCTGAGCGCCACTTGGACCAACGGTTAGGCTTTTAGTCAGGGTCAGGGCAACCGCTATTAGAAGAAGACAAGATGCATGTCAACAAACGGAGTCATTGGGCCTGAGTGCCACTTGGACCAACGGTTAGGCTTTTAGTTAGGGTCAGAGCAACCGCTATTAGAAGAGGACAAGGTCCATGTCAACAAATGGACTCATTAGGCCGCAGCGCCGCTTCGAAAAACGGTTCGCATTTTAGTTAAAGTGAGAACAACCGCTATATGAACACGACAAGGTCCATGTCAACAAACCGAGTCTTTAGGCCTAAGCGCCGCTTCGACAGACGGTTAGCAGTTTACGAGGAAGGAAGTGAAGAAGGGTGACCATTTTCGAGAAAAATATTTCAGTGGACCATGTTCTTTGTAAGAGAGGTTGCTGTAGATGCTGTCAAGCTGATTCAGTCGTCAAAATCAGTAAGATCAGTCTGCGAAATGTTCTTTCTCGTGGAAAAATGTACCAAAGGGATCGTTCTGATTCGTTCCAGAATTTCAAAAGAAATATTTCAATGGATTAATGTCTATGGGCCTTGGCGTTTTACAGACGATCCGATCTAATATTTTCCCGTTGCTAACGAAGATTATCAGGTGTCTGTTAAGCCTCCTCACCGGAGTTTGATGAAAGCAGATCCCAGCTTTTGCGACGTTCGTTAATGAGAGGAAACTTAATTCCAACGCTGAGAGTTTTAAATTCAACGCCGAAGACTTTTATAGCAGAGCCGCCGGGAAATGTTCAGCTCAATCCTTTAAATGCCTACGCGGTCTCGTCTTGAAACTCAGTATCTACACTCAACTCACCGATTTATCCAGAGCAGATGATGACGGTGGTTCTGAAATCCTTTCCCATCCTTTCCGCGCTCTTTGCTGAAGAAAACAAAGTGAAAAATCCAACATTAAAATCACGAAGATTCTTCCTTTGCTGTGTCCCTGTATCTTATGTTCAAATATATTGGTGTGCCTGTGTCATTTTTCCGGTGTGCTCCTGTATTAGAAAAATTCGTGGGCCAGTGGTTTCAGGGAACCTCGAACCCACCTTTGCTCAGCCGATGAATTTGTTTTGTTAAATAATTTGTGTGCAATAAAGGCCAGTTTCAAAAGGAATATTTCAATGGATTAATGTCTATGGGCCTTGGCGTTTTACAGACGATCCGTTCTAATATTTTCCCGTTGCTAACGAAGATTATCAGGTGTCTGTTAAGCCTCCTCACCGGAGTTTGATGAAAGCAGATCCCAGCTTTTGCAACGTTCGTTAATGAGAGGAAACTTAATTCCAACGCTGAGAGTTTTAAATTCAACACCGAAGACTTTTATAGCAGAGCCGCCGGGAAATGTTCAGCTCAATCCTTTAAATGCCTAACGCGGTCTCGTCTTGAAACTCAGTATCTACACTCAACTCACCGATTTATCCAGAGCAGATGATGACGGCGGTTCTGAAATCCTTTCCCATCCTTTCCGCGCTCTTTGCTGAAGAAAACAAAGTGAAAAATCCAACATTAAAATCACGAAGATTCTTCCTTGCTGTCTCCCTGTATCTTATGTTCAAATATATTGGTGTGCCTGTGTCATTTTTCCTGTATTAGAAAAAGTCGTGCGCCAGTGGTTTCAGGGAACCTCGAACCCACCTTTGCTCAGCCGATGAATTTGTTTTGTTAAATAATCTGTGTGCAATAAAGGGCAGTTTCAAAAGGAATATTTCAATGGATTAATGTCTATCGGCCTTGGCGTTTTACAGACGATCCGTTCTAATATTTTCCCGTTGCTAACGAAGATTATCAGGTGTCTGTTAAGCCTCCTCACCGGAGTTTGATGGAAGCAGATCCCAGCTTTTGCAACGTTCGTTAATGAGAGGAAACTTAATTCCAACGCTGAGAGTTTTAAATTCAACACCGAAGACTTTTATAGCAGAGCCGCCGGGAAATGTTCAGCTCAATCCTTTAAATGCCTAACGCGGTCTCGTCTTGAAACTCAGTATCTACACTCAACTCACCGATTTATCCAGAGCAGATGCCGACGGCGGTTCTGAAATCCTTTCCCATCCTTTCCGCGCTCTTTTCTGAAGAAAACAAAGTGAAAAATCCAACATTAAAATCACGAAGATTCTTCCTTGCTTTAAAGTGACCCCAATATTAGCAGTAACGCTCAATCTTTTTGAGACAGAAATCAGGTTACTCGTACATAAATCAGTCACTCTTCTTACAGGCCAGTGACAATACGTCACTCGATAAACTCTTTGACACAGACCCTTTAGGAAAAAAATATGTTATTTTCCTAACGCCTATGAGAGGAAACTTAATTCCAACACTGAGGGTTCAATTCAACACCGAAGACTCTTCTAACAGAGCCGCCAGGAAATGTTCTGCTCAATACTTTAACTGCCGGCCTCGTTTTGAAACAGTACTTACACTCAACTCACCGATTCAACCAGAGCGGATGCCAGCGAAGGACTGGAAATCCTCTCCCATCCTTTCTGCTCTCTTTTCTGAAGAAAAACGAAGTGAAAAAGACATCACGAAGTGTAAGCGACCCCAATTAGCAGTAACGCCCAATCTTTTTGAGACAGAAATCAAGTTACTCGCAGACTATCAGTCACTCTTCTGACAGGCCGCGAATGACAATCCGTCACTTGACAGACTCTTTGACACAGATCTTTTTGAAAAAAAATGATATGTTATTTTCCTAACGCCGAGAGTTTTATGTTCAAGACCTGACAGTTCCATAGCAAATCCACCGATGTCAACTAGCCTCACTCAACTATTTCAGTTTCGAGTCGAGCGCGGACATTGAACTTCAAGAAGCAGTTTTTACACCTACTCACCGAATCTTTTACTACCGACTTCGACGAAAGGTCAAAATTCTGGTCTTTTTCTCCGAAACGCGCTTTTTTCTGAAAGAAAGAAAGAAAGAAAGAAAAAATGTCGATACGTAATGCTGTGGATCACGCAGTAATAAGTAGAATGCCCAAGTGATGTTATACCACGGCAAAAACCGCCACTGAGGTTTGGAAAAATCTGTTCTTTCTCTCGTTCAAAGGCGAATATTGTTGAACGAAAAGTGTGCAACATGACATGGTTCAGGCTTAAATTGAAAACGACTTACTTTAAAGTAAACGCCTCCAAACGACGCAGACTGAAATGCAAAAAAAAAAAGGTTTAGTCAGTACTTGCCTCCTATTTCAAGTCGCTTTGCTTTTGTACTAGTTTGCGACGAGTGATGATAAGCGTACATTTTGCAAATCAGAACCCGAGAAACGTTGCGTCATTTCTTGCGCAAAGTCTGCCCTCTCTCTAAAACTTTCCGGGCCAACTATCTTCTCTTTTTTGCAAAGCTTTCCACTTGAGATTTGAGGAGAAGAAACCAAGTTTGTGCAAACCATATTACTGGATTGGAATTTAAGGTCCAAGTGCAACGCCAGACTGACCTTTAAATAGGGCGTTAACTGGGGTGAAAAACTGAGAAAAAAAGAGCGTGTATTAAAAATGACCCTCTCTTACCGGAGGCGAGTCTAGGTTCACGTCCTCGTCAGAAACGTCAGAATATTGCCCGATAGCACCGGCTGCAGCCATAACTAAAATGAGACTGAAAGAAAATATCTTTTACTGTGTAATAAAAAGGCATGTGGGACGTTCTTGTTGAAAGTGGTGCTTTGGCCGCGCCCCCACCGCTACTGAGCTTTGTCCGGTTGGGATTGGCCCGGTGCCACAAAGCGAATGACTTCTTGCGTTGAAGCTACGGCCTTCACATTTAAGGATAAACGCGTCAAAAATCGAGGCCGGTTTGTAAAGTCGGCCAAATTTGTTTCCTTCTATCGCTTTCGCGTAGACGTCACTTTTTGCAAAATTACTACTGATCGGTCCGATTAAACGCTTAAACGATCAAAATATTTCCCCTTTTCAATCCAGACGACAGAATGCCACCATTTACTTCACGGTTCAAGCAATCGAGGAAGTACTCTTGGCGAGAAGAGAAACAGCAAAACCCTACCAAACTTCCAACACCGCTTGCAAAGAAATGGGACTCACCTGAACACGGACCTGAGACACGCTCCCTGGGCAAGTTAAACGCTTACTGAATAATTAGCGTGCACTTTCACACCTAATTAGTACGTGTTTTCTGGGCGTGTGAAACTTGACAGCTCAGTTCTAACAGGCACATACCGACTGCGTCCACCAAAAGCACATCTGTTTTAAACAAATCGATCCCAAGAACGACAAAGCAAACAAATTGGCTTTCGAAGCACCTCAAAACTAAAAAAAACACCGAACACCGCGAAAACCTCTTTCCTTGTCTGTTTTTGTTTCGGAAAAAAGTTCAACAGGCGAAGGAAATGAAATTAAGCGATCATAACAGGACACTCAACTCACCAATTAATTGCTCTTTAATTACGTGTCGTAGGCGCCTCAGTTATCTTTGAAATCCACCTGTTTTAAAGACTGTCAAACAAGAACAGAATGGACCCCTTGTCCTTTTGAAAAACACAGAAGGATCCCTTCGACAGTTTGACAGCTTTCGAAGCAACTCAAGGGAAATACGTGGTTGTATGAAAGTCACAAAAGGCTGTCCATTTCATGGCCTGTTAGAAGAGCCCGCAGTAAAATCTTCCGCAAAACCTAAAAAGGCAAGAACAGAGATTAAAAATGGCTAAAAATGAGCCGTCGGTTAGAACAGATCACGAGAACAATGGCTCATTGACATTCCCCCACACATAGATGGTATTGCAAAGGAATTCGAAGAAATGCTAGTAACGAGGACACCTTTTATCAGTCTGGCAATCTGAGAACCGGAGAAATCACGCCCCTCGCAAGTTAAAGAATCTTTTTACCTAAAATGTTTGTTCACTCGATCGAATAACAATTCTTAAAGCCATTTCATTTTCTGTCAACAAGGTGATTCTAACTTAAATCACAACTGCGAATTACTGTCGTTGCTGCCATTCC